>JAJAQF010000044.1:164546-389468 GCA_020510985.1 Pholidichthys leucotaenia
TTAGAAGACTCGAGGCAGCTCTATTCGCTGATTTTTTTGTCATATTCAGTTCTCAAAATCAGTAATTCGTTCTCCAACCTTGGATCACTTCCTGCATATACTTTTTCTTGAAGAATTTTTATTTTATGTTCCAATTGAACTCTCTCCTCTCGAGTCTTCTTAGATTTTGAACCTGTATAACTAATAATATGTCCCCTAATAAAAGCTTTGAAAGCCTCCCACTTTACACATGCTGATGTTTGTGTAGTATTGATATCAAAGAACTCATCTATCTGTTTTCCTATGTACTTAACAAATTCCTCATCCTGAAGCCATTTATGCTGAAATTGCCATCTACCTGGTTCCTTTGTCAATTTCTTATCTACATATATTAGACAGCAGGGTGCATGATCAGAGATCACGATGTTATCATAAAAGCAGTTTTGAATCTTGGACCTTAATTCTACGGAGATCAAAAAATAATCAATACGTGAGAAAGTCTTGTAGGTATTGGAATAACAAGAGTAGGCTTTAACTTGTGGATTCATTTCTCTCCATATATCTAGCAATCTCAATTGTTTCATAAAATGATTAATGGTCATCCTACATCCATTGTGCGTACAGTCCAGTCCTGTTGATCTATCTATACCGGGATTCAATGTACAATTAAAATCCCCTGCTATTATATGTTGCCCTGTAAGTGACGATAAGATAAGAAATAAATTAGCAAAGAACTTTTGATCATCTATATTGGGACCATATAGGTTTAACAAATTTATATTTTCTAATAACAAAGATCCTTGAATGATTAAATATCTTCCAAATTTGTCTCCATTTACATTTTTCACTTGAAATGGGACTGATTTATGTATGAGAGTTATAACTCCCCTGGCTCGGGATGAAAATGATGAGGTGAAAACACTTCCTTGCCATCTACTCCTAATTCTTTTTACATCCTCCTCTATTAGATGAGTTTCTTGTAAAAACACAATTTTTGAACCCATATCTTTTATTTTATTCATAACTTGTTTAAGTTTTTTTAATTTTTGTAGACCCCTGCAATTCCATGAAGTTAAATTAAGATTAACGCTTTGGTTTATGATCAATAGGGAGTTTAGGATTACCTTGCAGTATAAACATGCTCATACAGAGAAGCAAAAACATGAGTGGTTGAACATTCATCCTACAAACTACACACAAACAAATTCCCCCTTCCCACATTTGTGGTAATCCCCCCAAAATCAAAAAAAAAATTCTGTCTCCCGATATAGCCATCAACCGTTCCACACCCACGAGGACCAGCCAAAGCCACTCCTTCTTCATCCTCCCAATCACCCTAACTCTGCTACTTTTAATGACATAACATTAACTCTCTTCTGTAGTTTTCCAACTTAACTCCAAAATTTTTAGCAACTTTGTACATCATAGTTTTGTTTTGTTTTTTTTAATATATAATACAATCTATATTTTGTAAACTTGCTATTTGCTTCAAGTCAGTCAGATGCCTGTACAAATGCTTAAATATTCTACCTTATATTTTGTTCATGCTTAGCTCCCACCAGTCTCTTCTTGGATCTTCTTGATGAACTCCTGCGCCTCCTCTGGGGTCTTGAAGATGTGGGTTCTGCCCTCATACGTGGTCAACAGTCTCGCAGGATAAATTACACCATGACGAATCCCAAGGTTGCGCAGCTCTTTACGTACGGGATCAAACTGCTTCCTCAATTGTTGGATTCCTGTGGCCAAATCTGGGTAGAACCGCACCTGCTGGTCCTGGTGTTTAATCTGGCCTTTAGCTCGCGCAGCGTTGAAGATCTTCATCCTGTCTCTGTTGCTGATAAACTTCATAATAATCTTCCTCGGTGGTCCCTTATCTCTCGGTGGGCCGATACGGTGTGCGCTTTCCAGAACGACTGCTGATTGCAGCTCCGCGCTGCCCACCGCCTCCGGAATCCACTTTTCCGAAAAGGAACATGTGTCCCGACTTTCGGATTCCTCCGGTAGACCCACCAGCCTCAAGTTGTTCCGTCTCGACCGGGATTCCAAGTCCAAGACATTATTTTCCAGACTTTTATTTTTTTTTTCCAAAGTGCGCACCTTTAATTGAAGACAGGTGACGTCATCTTCAGCACTAGCGACACGAAGCGCTACCTGCGCCATTCGTTCTACACAGTCACCCAATTCTTTTCTCATTCCTTCCAATGCTGCCATAATCCCATCAAACTTAGCGGAAAAGTCCGCTCTCATTGAACTAATGGCGTTAAGCACCGCACCTGTGCCGTTTCCCACATTCACCGCACCGCTGCTCGCTTCCTCCGCCATATATGGAGCTTCTTTATCTGCTGCGCCACAGACGTGAAAGTCCGTTAATTTAGACTGTTTCGGCGGCTCGCTTTTTCCTCTACCTGGTTTTCCAGCCTTAGGCTTCACCGACATATCCTCGTCCAAACGCTGGGATAGGTTCTGTCCCAAATGAGAGAGTTATTTGCCGTTTTTTCATCTCCAGGAGCAGAGCAGAGCGAGACGTGTCCCCTTCACGTGGCCGCCATAACCGGAAGTCAGAGTGTCTGTTTTGTTTCAAAGAGCTTGGATCATTATTACGCATCATTATGCTGAGGCACTATTGCTATTGTGCCCTGCATGAGAATAAGGCCAGAGCTGAATATACTGGAAAAGACAGTATAAGACTGTTGAAAATGTATCATTTCTTAATAAAAATGGATAAGTTGTGGTGGCACGGGTGGGGGATTCTCCACCCAGAGACGGCAGATGGGGAAAGAGGGAACAATGTGCTGAAGTGTCACCGGGGGGTCTCAGAGAGGACAGTAAGGACTATTCACCCCCCCACCCCCCACCCCCCCCAGAGAGAGGAGGAAGTGCCAGGACTGCTGGAGGAGGAATGGGTGTGAGAATGCGGTACTGGCATTATGTTAATGTACCACGCATGTCTTTGTTCCACACAATGATGACACAACATCACAAAAATATTTTTTTTTTTGTAAGTTGTCTGTGTTTTTTCAACTGATTGAAGACAATTTTGCACCGCTGAATCTGAAAATGAAATCAGTTTCTCTCCATCAGGTCAGGTTTTTATGCTAAGTTGAAAACACTTGTACAGCAGTTGTACAGTTGTACTGTAAATTGAATAGCAGACATTGATCAAGGTAAATGCATGTAAATTGAATTTTATGTCATCATTGTTCAAATTTCAGAGAATTTCTAGAAATAAAGAATTTTGCATCATATAAAACAAAAATACTTGTACATGTAAACAAAAATGTAAAAAACATGTGACCATAGTTCAAAAAGTTGACCTGATTGAGCAAAACCAATGTGATTTTTTGGATTCAGCACATCAAAATTGTCCTAAATCAGCTAATGTGGCACACATATTTGAGTTGCTTAGGCTGCATATGTATATTACTGTTGCCCACGTCTCACAATGAACAATAACAATGAACAATGAACACCGGAGTGGTGGCTCAGTTGGTAGAGCATCCGCCCCACACCCGGGAGGCAGGGGTTCAAATCCCAGCCGGGTCATGCCGAAGACCATATAAAAGTGGAACTTCCTGCCGTCCAGCTTGGTGCTCAGCAATAATGGAATGGAGGAGGGAAATTTGTGGTGGCGCCTTGCATGGCAGCGGCCCTCCGATTCTACACTTGGGGTGTGTGTGATTAACACAGTAGATAGGTAAAACAAAATCTCATTCTACTGTACATGATTAGTTGTACAGTTGAATGACAATAAAGGGTGATTTATAAGTCTGGGTCTCCTGGGGATAACAGGAGGATGTGAAATGTGATCTTTTGAGATGGCCTTGAGAGACTTCCTGACCACCAGGGTTTTGGGGGAGAGGAGAAGACCTGGGGGTTTATGTATTGTGTCTTGGGATTAAACACAACGTGACTCTGTACTTTGATGTCCCAGGTATAAAAGGGACAGATGTGGGAGGATGGGTCTCTTTTCTGTTTGAGAGGATGTTGGAGATATGTGAATGTTAATAAACCTGAATTGAGAAATAAATTCAGCCTCATCTTTTCATGCTCTCCACACTGGTGACTTTAAGACGTATGATGAGCAGAAGCAATTCCCCCAAACCGGACTCGTCAGGAACCAGCCGGGCAAACGCAGTCTCAGTCAAGCTACCAGAATTCTGGCAGGACAACCCGGACTCATGGTTCCTCTTGGTCGAAGCTCAGTTCGCTCTCGGGGGAATAACAGCAGATGACACGAAATTCTACCACGTTATCGCCAAACTCGACAGCCGCACAGCTCGACATGTGCAGAGCCTGGTGCAGCGCCCACCCGCTGGCGACAAATACGGCGGGTTGAAGGCTGCGCTCATTCAGCGATTCACTCCCTCAGCCCAGGAGAGAGCAGAGAGACTCCTGGCCCTGAATGACTTGGGAGAAAGCACGCCTGTCGACCTGATGGAAGACATGCTGAGGCTGAGAGGCTCAGACGACAACGATTTCCTCTTCGCTCACATCTTCCTGAGAACCCTACCGTCGGAGATGAAGGCGACCCTGGCGGGCTCTCGGTTTGTAACCCAGCGGGACTTCCGCGCGTTGGCCCAGGAGGCGCAGCGGATCCTCAACGCCAGCAGACGGCACACGGCCACCGCAGCAGCGGCAGACTTTGGCGCGACGACCGGGAATGGCATGGGGCCAGATGCGGCGGAGGCAGACCCACCGACAACGGCGGTGGTGAAGACCGAACATCGCGGAGGAGACGACCTCTGTTTTTACCATCACCGCTTCGCAGAGAGGGCACGCAAGTGTATACCACCGTGCCAATTCAAGAGCTCGGGAAACGCCGGAGCTGGGAAGTCGGTAGCAGCCGCGGCCCTCGGTGAACAGAACAAGCTGCTCTACCTGAAGGAGGCACGTTCTGGGAGGCAATTCCTCGTGGACACGGGCTCCCAAGTGAGTTTCATCACGCCAACCTATGCTGACCGGCTGGCAGGCCCCGGGAGTCACGGAGCATCAGTGGCGAAGGACTCGAGCATTAAGACCTTCGGTGAAAGGAAGCTGCTTCTGTCCCTGCACGGCCGCACATATGAGTGGACTTTTATTATAGCCGCGGTGAGTTTCAACATGTTAGGTGCTGATTTTCTGTGCTCACATGGGTTGTTGGTTGATCTTCCCAATAGACGCTTGGTTAATGCACTCTCCTTTTACTCTATCCCTTGTGCAGCTCGAGTGACCCCGCCCACAGCACAAGCCAACGTCGCTACGGCAGGCGGTAAGTTCCACACCCTCCTCACTCAGTTTCCAGCACTCACAGTTCCCACATTTTCAGCAGCCGTCGCTAAACATGGAGTGGAGCATTTTATTACTACCGCCGGTCCCCCGTTTTTGCAAAAGCTCGGCGCTTGGATGCAGCTAAACTGACCATAGCGCGCGAGGAGTTCGCCAACCTTGAAAAGTTGAGCAACATCCGGCGTTCGAATAGCCCATGGGCTTCCCCGCTCCACATGGTCCCTAAAGCCGACGGCTCGTGGCGACCTTGCGGTGATTTCCGCAGGTTGAACAACGCTACAGCGCACAACCGCTACCCAATCCCCCATATTCAAGATTTTTCCGTCCATCTAGTGGGGGCGCGCATTTTTTCTAAAATAGACTTGGTCCGCGGCTACCATCAAGTCCCAGTACGCGCTGAGGACATTCCCATAACAGCGGTAATAACTCCGTTTGGCCTTTTTGAGTTTTTGCGCATGCCGTTTGGGCTTAAAGGCGCCGCGCAGACGTTCCAACGCATGATGGACACAGTGTTGCATGATCTCCCTTTTGTGTTTGTCTACCTGGATGACATTTTGGTAGCCAGCACGTCCGAAGAGGAACACGAAAAACACCTCACGGTAGTTTTCCGGAGGTTGGGAGATCACGGGTTAATAATCAACCCAGCGAAGTGTCAGTTCGGGGTGGCGCAGATTGATTTTTTGGGGCACTGCATCTCTCCAGAAGGAGCAGTTCCGCTGCCCGACAAAGTGCGCGCAGTAACAAATTTTCCCCAACCACAAACGGTCAAAGCATTACAAGAGTTTTTAGGAATGGTGAATTTTTATAACCGTTTCCTCCCCCGCGCAGCGCAGCTCATGCAACCATTGTATGTCGCGCTTAAAAAACAAAAACCCACAAATTCAATCGAATGGTCCCCGGAGCGGGAACGCACATTCTCGGAGGTTAAAGCAGCCCTAGCAGACGCTGCGTTGTTGGCACATCCAGACCCAACGGCCCACCTAGCGCTCACTACTGATGCATCAGACGTGGCCATAGGGGCGGTGGTAGAGCAGCATGTTGCCGGGGCTTGGCAGCCGCTTGCTTTTTTCAGCAGGACTTTGCGCGATGTCGAGCGAAAATACAGCGCGTTCGACAGGGAGTTGTTAGCGCTCCACTTAGCCATTCGCCACTTCCAGTTCTGGTTGGAAGGTCGGCGTTTCACCGCGTTTGTCGACCACAAGCCGCTGACTTTCACAATGGCCAAGGTTTCGGAGCCGTGGTCGGGCCGGCAGCAGAGGCAGCTGGCTGCAATTTCAGAGTTTACTACCGATATTCAACATGTAGCGGGTAAACTTAATGTAGTGGCAGACTGTCTCTCGCGCGCAGTGACTGCTCCAGTCCGCGCGGAGGTAGATTATACTGCCATGGCCGCGGAGCAAAATAGCGGCGCGGAAGTACGCGCGGCCCCAGTCCGCGTGGGGATAGATTATGCAGCCATGGCCGTGGATCAGGTTAGCAATGTGGACGTGTGCGCACTCCAGTCTGGACCAACAGGGTTAAGGCTGGAGAGCAGGGTGCTGCAAAATGGTATGCCCCACTAATCTGCGACGTATCCACCGGGCGACTGCGCCCAGTGGTCCCGACCGCGTGGCGCCGCCGTGTTTTTGACTCCATTCACTCTCTGGTGCACCCGGGGGTCAAGATGGTAGGAGAGAAGTTTGTTTGGCCGAGCCTGCGCAAGCACGTTAAGGAGTGGGCAAGAGCCTGCATGGCTTGCCAGCGGGCCAAAATACACAAACACACTAAAGCCCCCTTAGAGCCGTTTCACATCCCAGCTAAGAGGTTCGATCATGTGCACGTCGACCTTGTAGGCCCCCTCCCGCCGTCACAGGGGCACACACATCTTTTGACAATGGTGGACCACACCACGCGTTGGCCTGAAGTGGTCCCACTGGCATCAACCACAGCCGAGGAAGTGGTGCGCGCGTTTTTAACGGCTTGGGTAGCGTGTTTTGGAGTTCCATCGGATATTACATCTGACAGAGGTCCTCAATTTCTTTCCGAGCTTTTTATGTCTTGAAATTCTCTGAATTGTGAACAATGATGACGTAACATTCAATTTGCATCTACTGACCTTTATATAAAGGTCAGTAGATGCACAGGACTAAGTCAGTCCAGGTTTTTACTGAGCACCTGATGGAGAGAAACGGATGTTATTTTCAGATTCAGTGGTGCAAAATTGTCTTAAATCAGTTGAAAAAAACACAGACAACTTACAAAAAAATTATTTTGTAGCCCTGTGTAATTTATCAAATTTTTGTCACCAATTTGTAGTTTTTCTTGTCAATTTACTTTGGTCTGATGCATATGACAGATTTCTTTAATAAGTTTGGGGGTATTGTAAAGATTTGAGGGTTTTCTTGTGAATTTTCAACTTTTTCACTCATAAATTTGTGACTTTTTCAACATGCATTTTAAGATTTGTTTAAATGTCTCATAAATTCAAACAACTTTGCTGATAAGTTTTTACTTTAAATTTGTTTTTTGAAACACTGAAGGATTTCAAGATGAAACTTTGTCTGATAAACTCACATCTTTTATTCTTTATTCAGGTTGGAGGACTGCAGTTTGTCAGAGATCAGCTATGATTATCTGGTCTCAGCTCTGAAGTCCAACCCCTCCTATCTCAGACATCTGGACCTGGGTCAGAACCAGCTGCAGGATTCAGGAGTGAAGCAGCTGTGTGGTTTTCTGGAGAGTCCACATTGTAGACTTGAAGCTCTGAGGTCAGACTCCTCATTGTTGTTGTGTCCATGTGTGTTGTGTGTTCAGGGCTCTGCAACCTGCAGCTCATGTCCACATGTGTCTTTGTTGTCCAGAACCAGCGTCTCCCTCTGACTTGGACAGAAACTAGAAAAATGATCACAAATTCATGAACAATAGTGTCTATTTAAGAGGAGAAAATTGATAAATTTACTACAAAAATAGTCACATTTCCAAGGACAAAAGCAGGAAATTGCTGTGACATAAATGAAAAATTACTTAAACATTAAATTTTTATGAATAAAATTAGAACATCTACAAAAAATTATCAGTAAAATTTAAAAAATAATAAGAACCAGGTCTAAAATGATAAAAGTTCAAATTTTATGAGAGAAAATGACTATTTTTGGTTAAAATGAAGGTTTATGTGAAAGAAGTTTGTAATTTTCTGAGAGAAATGTGACTTATTTCAGAGCAGAAAAAGTTGTGGATGTTGACAGGCCAGTTTTTTCTGTCATCCATCCATCCATCCATCCATCTTCTACCGCTTTTCCGGAGGTCCGGGTCGCGGAGGCAGCAGTTCAAGCAGAGAAGCCCAGACTTCCCTCTCCCCAGCCACCTGCTCCAGCTCTTCAGAGGGGATACCAAGGCGTTCCCAGATCAGCTGGGAGACATAGTCTCTCCACCGAGTCCTGGGTCTGCCCCGGGGTCTCCTCCCAGTGGGACGTGCCTGAAACACCTCAAGTGGGAGGTGTCCAGGAGGCTTCCTAATCAGATGCCCAAACCACCTCAACTGACTCCTTTCAATGTTTTTTCTGTCATTGATTTAATTTTCCAGCTTTAATAGAATTCACTGCTCTCTACATGCAGAAGTTTTTTTGGGCCCAAATGCCTCCAGAGCCACTTTTTCAGGCCAAATGTTGCAGCTGGTTGTAGAGGTTTGTGAGCCTGGACTAAGTGAAGATGTGCTCCAAGCAGAGCATTGAGGAGGTGGAGAGCTGCCAGAAGTGTGGAGAGGAGAGTGGGTCAGCGTTAAAGAAGAAGCTGGAGAAGACATTGATGCTGCTGCAGTCCACTGAGGAGAAGAAAGAGAATCCAGAACCTTCTGATCTTCACTCTGGATTGCTGCTGAATGAAGAGTGCCAACACTGGTGTGAGGACAGCCCTACACATTTACAAGCTTTAAGCAGGGAGGTTCAAGCTGTGGCCCGTGGAGCACATTTGGTTTGTGAGCTGTTAAAGAGAGTTAGTTGTGGATTGTAAATGGTTGTGTCCTGAAGTGAGAACTGGGAGTCAGAATGGTTGCCAGTTAATAGGGGTCCCCTCTCTGTGATCAAGGAAAGGTCAGGAGGTCAGTCAGCAGCCTGTGGTGGACCAGATGTGCTCCATGGACCCTAGGTTGGATGTGACTGATTAAAGGTCTTCAACCTGCAGGCCTGTCCACAGCAGCAGTTTTGGGTCTTTAAATCTTCAATATAATCCAGAGTGAAGATCAGAAGATTCTGTTCTTGTCCTTCTCCCTCAGTGGACTGCATCAGCATCAATGTCTGATCACAAGTTGGTCACTTTCAGCTGAAAGTTGAGACTTTTTCATGCTAAACTTTCATTCAATCTTTTGACCAAATGTTTTTCCTTGTAAAATATCAGCTTTTTCTTTCACTTCAGTTTTTTTTCTCATCAAATTTTCTTTCTAAAAGTCACTTTCTTGTCAGTTTGTGACATTTATTTGTAAATTTATTGATTTCTACTCATAAAGATTCATTTAAAAGTCACTTATTTCAAATAAAATTGAAAAACTTATGAGAAAAAGTTCCAGTTTTATATTAAAAAACACAACAAATTCATGTGAGAAATGCTGCAATTTTACCCACAAAACACAACAAAATTATAGAAAGAAATATGTCAAATTTATGAGGAAAAGAGAAAATTTCTGTCAAAATATTCAACATAAATTAGCATCAAACAGCCAAAAATTAGAAAGAAAAGTGACTAAATTTCTGATGACAAAGAAAGTTGAAGTTTTATTTTAAAAAGTCACAAATGTGTGAAATCTGCAGCCTTTTTTACATGAAAAGGTTAAAAATTACAACAGAAAAATATATTCCAAAATGAGACAATTTTTGCCCAAACTATCAAACATTTTTGTAAAAAATTATTTTTAAATAAAATAAAAACCAGCCTCACAAATATGAAAGAAACTATTCAAAAATTTACTGGAAAAACTTTTGATTTTACATGAAAAAATGTGAGAAATCAATGTGAAAATGGCTGCAAATTTAGCCATTAAAGGTAACAACTGTGGAAAGGAAAATGTGACAAATTTAATCAAAGTTGAGAAAATGTCTGCCAACAATCTCAGATATTTTGGAGAAAAGTTGCAATTTAATGAGGAAAAGCTGCCCACAAACTGGCAACCAAAAATTCCCCCAAGCTGCAAAAATGTGCAATTTCCTGGACAAAGTTTGATTTTGGTGCTAAAAGGAAGGCAGTTTTGTGCTGTTTGACTTTAGTTTGCAGCTTGAGATTTTTCTGCCTCCATGCAGGTTTGTTTTGGACCAGAACCCCTCAGTCTGGCTCTGTGTGGAGTTCAGGTTCCTGAGCTGTGCTGGAGAACACGGCTCTCCAACATGTGGCCCTTTGAGCACATCCAGTGGCTCCATGTGGATGTGATGAAAATGTAGTGGAGGAAATGTAACTAGTTGCTGATGTGTGACTCCTTCATGCAACCACAGGAAGGCAGAAGAATGCTGGTTGGAGGTCAAAGGTCATTCTAAAGCAAGCTTGAGTGGTGTAAATGTGGTTTTTGGAGGTTTCTAGATGGAGTCCAGTGATAGGCTGCGTGTCTTTGTGCATGTTTGGACTCTGTCTTCAAGCTGCATTTGTCCATCAAGTCAAAGAAAGACGGAGACTCAGCAGCTGTGGGCAGCAAAACAACTTCAGTGACACATGAACACATGATTGTGACATTTAGACATGAATGCAGCAGGTTTCACATCCAGCCACTATCAAGCTGCAGCAATCAGCCTCCGTGCACGTTTCTCTGTCTACAGCTGGGAAACGTGCACCATGATGCTGTGACTCCAAAGTGTGGAATGACTCCAAGAGAACCAGACTGCTGACCCAGAAACCTTTAGAACTGATAGAAACCTTTAGAACTGATGTGCTGAATCCAAAATCCATGATGGCCACATGTTGTTTTAGACGTTTTTGTTTACATGTACGGGGATTTTCACTTTATATGATGCAAAATTCTTTTTTATGTCTTGAAATTCTCTGAATTGTGAACAATGATGACGTAACATTCAATTTGCATCTACTGACCTTTATATAAAGGTCAGTAGATGCACAGGACTAAGTCAGTCCAGGTTTTTACTGAGCACCTGATGGAGAGAAACGGATGTTATTTTCAGATTCAGTGGTGCAAAATTGTCTGAAATCAGTTGAAAAAACACAGACAACTTACAAAAAAATTATTTTGTAGCCCTGTGTAATTTATCAAATTTTTGTCACCAATTTGTAGTTTTTCTTGTCAATTTACTTTGGTCTGATGCATATGACAGATTTCTTTAATAAGTTTGGGGGTATTGTAAAGATTTGAGGGTTTTCTTGTGAATTTTCAACTTTTTCACTCATAAATTTGTGACTTTTTCCACATGCATTTTAAGATTTGTTTAAATGTCTCATAAATTCAAACAACTTTGCTGATAAGTTTTTACTTTAAATTTGTTTTTTGAAACACTGAAGGATTTCAAGATGAAACTTTGTCTGATAAACTCACATCTTTTATTCTTTATTCAGGTTGAGGAGCTGCAGTTTGTCAGAGATCAGCTGTGATTATCTGGTCTCAGCTCTGAAGTCAAATCCTTCTTGTCTCAGAGTTCTCCACCTGTGGGGAAACAACCTGAAGGATCCAGATGTTCAGCAGCTGTGTGTCCTTCAGCAGAGTCCAGACTACAGACTGGAGGTTCTGAGGTCAGTAGAGGGTTGGAGTCAGTCTGTGCTGCTTTCAGCAGGATTGTCCTAAAGCCAGTTGGTGTGAAAGCAAAGATCCAGTGTTGCTGTAAAGCTGCAGCTTCTCAGTGCTGCTTTCCTCAGTGAAGCTGTGAGAGGAGAATGGAGACAGGCTTCAGGATTGGACAGAAACACAGAGAGGGAGACAACAGTCAGCCAATCAGATCATCCAGAAGCTCGTTGTGATCATGTGTTTGAGTTGATGTGGAGACGACTGCTGCTGTTGTGTTCATGTCTGCAGGAAATAAAGCTGGATTGCAGCTGCAGCTTCAACATGTATAGAGACAGTGGTGGTCATTCATCAAACTGTGGCAGCATCAAATCTGATCTCTCACTCTTTGTTCTCTCATTTCAACACTAAACAGCTGATCAGTTTCATCTCTGTCACAGCTCTGAGATCAGTCTGACTGAAGCCTCTGATCCCTGGCTCTGATTCCAGAGAACCAGCGTTACATTTAGGAACCAGGAGCTCTTCCTCCAGACCAGAAGCTCTGCTGAAGTCCAGCAATCACATCTGTATCTGTGTCCTTGTGTCATTGGTTTCATCCAGATGCTGAAATGTGCTGGATGTGCTGCATCACTGACTGACAGCTGATGAAGTGAGTCTCTGAAACACTCATTTCTCTCCTCTCTCATTTCTCATTCTCTCTGCAGGTGGAGATGATAAACCTGATGGTGTGTGTGCTGAGAGAGGACGAGCTTCTTCTTCTCTTCTGAACACCAGCAGCTGGTCATGTGACCACAGATCAGTCACTGCTGGAACAAACAGGAAGAAGAAGATCAAAGCTGAACAACATCTGGATTCAGTCAAAGCTTCACTGAAGTTTCTCAGCTGCTGCAAACAGATTCTGGATTTTGGTGATTTTAAAGTTTGATTTTTTTAGAACATTTGATGTCCAAATCAGCTGTTTAACCTGCAGACTCTAAACTTGCTGTTCAACTGCCTCCTGACTTCTGCTGTTTTTAGATGGACTTTAATTCCTATAGAAATCATGTGGAGAAACCTCATCACTGTAAATGTGTCATTCATTCATTCAGAGTTTAGAACTCACAATAATGTTTTCATTCTTACTCCTCTGACAGAGTATTTGTGCATTTTGGGCTTTAGCTCAAGTTTGGAAGATTTTCATGTAAATTTGTGGACATTTCTTCATCATGAAAGCCAGACAATTTTCTGATCAATTTGCTCTTTTCTCTTTAAATTTGTGAGAATTAGCTGTTAAATCTTCAGCTTTTCTTGACAATTTGGGACATTTTTTCTTCAAGTTTTGTTACTTTTTCTGATTTTTTTCCTCCAAAATTGTGACTTCTTCTTTCTGAAGTATTTGTGTTTTTTTGTTTTTTTATTTTTAATATTTTGTTGCCAAACCCACCAGGAGACGCTGTGGTTCTCGTGGTGCCTGGTGTGGATCCGGAGCCACAGGTTGAAACCCCCTGAGTTAATAGAACCTGATTTTTGTTCTTGTTCTGGGACGGTCCGCTCTTAAAACAGATGTGTTAAAAACAGCACAACTGTGGGTCCAGATGAGGACACAGTCGTCCTCAAATTTGCACCTCAGTTGGTGAAAATTTGAGGGAAAAATCACATTTTTAAGTGTTTGAATGTATTTATGTACATCAGTGATCATTTTGTTGACTGAAATTGAATAAAATTATTATCAATGAAAGCTAGAAATTAAACTAAAATGACCATTTTTACTTCATTTTTGACACCAATTTTAGTCAAGAGTTCGTCTGGTTTAGTCTTAGTCTTTGTTTTATTTTAGTCTGCTCATTATCAAGGGTTTTAGTCTAGTTTTACGCAACAAAAACTGAGTTGCCTAAATTGTTTTACTGGACAAAATTAACACTGTTGTATACAGTGGAGGAAATAATTATTTGATCTGCTGCTGAATTTGTAAGTTTATCCCCTCACAAAGAAATGAACAGTCCATAATTTTTATGGCAGGTTTATTTTAACAGAGACAGAAGATCAACAAAAAAATCCAGAAAAAATATTAAATAAGGATTATAAATTAATTTGCATTTGACGGAGGGAAATACGTATTTGATCCCTAAGAAAAATGTGACTTAGTACGTGGTGGAGAAAGCCTTGTTGGCATCACAGAGGTCAGACGTTTCTTGGAGTTGGTCACCAGGTTTGCTCACATCTCAGGAGGGATTCTGGTCCACTCCTCTTTACAGATACTCTCCAAATCCTGAAGGTTTCCAGGCTGTCACTTGGCAACTCAAAGTTTCAGCTCCCTCCACAGATTTTCTATGGGATTAAGGTCCAGAGACTGGCTAGGCCACTCCAGGACCTTCATGTTCTTCTTCTTGAGCCACTCCTTTGTTGCCTTGGCTGCATGTTTTGGGTCATTGTCATACTGGAAGACTCATCCACGACCCATCATCAGTGTTCTGGCTGAGGCCAGGAGGTTCTCATCCAAGATTCTATGGTACATGGCCCCCATTCATCGGCCCCTCAATGTGGTGAAGTCTTCCTGTACCCTTAGCAGAGAAACAGCCTCAAAGCATGATGATTCCATCTCCATGTCTGACAGTGGGGATGGTGTTCTTGGGGTCATTTTCAGCATTTCTCTGCCTCCAAACACGGCGAGTTGAGTTGATGCCAAGAGCTCAATTTTGGTCTCATCTGACCACATCACATTCTCCCAGACTTTCTCTGGATCATTCAGGTGTTCATTGTCAAACTTCAGATGTGTCTTCTTGAGCACGGAGACCTTGCAAGCACTGCAGGCTCTCAATCCATTATGGTGAAGTGTGTTACCAATGGTTTTCTTGGTGATTGTGGTCCCAGCTCCCTTGAGATCATTAAGAAGCTCCTCCTGTGTAATTCTGGGCTGATTCCTCACCTTTCTCAGAATCATCCTGACCCCACCAGGTGAAATCCTGCATGGAGCTCCAGAGCGAGGATGACTCAGTGCATCCAGAAAGTATTCACAGCGCTTCACTTTTTCCACATTTTGTTTTACAGCCTTATTTCAAAATGGATTAAATTCATTTTTTCCTCAAAATTCTACACAAATGGGGTACACAAAATACCCCATCATGACATTGTGCAAAAAACTTTTGAGATTTTTCTAAATTTATTGTAAATAAAAAAAACTAAGAAATCACATGTACATAAGTATTCACAGCCTTTACCATGAAGCTCAAAATTGAGCTCAGGTGCATCCTGTTTTCACTGATCATCCTTGAGATGTTTCTACAGCTTCGTTGGAGTCCACCTGTGGTTAATTCAGTTGATTGAACGTGATTTGGAAAAGCACACACCTGTCTATATAAAGTCCCACAATTAACAGTGCATCTCAGAGCACAAACTAAGCATAAAGTCAAAGGAATTGTCTGTAGACCTCTGAGACAGTCAGGGAGGTGGCCAAGAACCTGATGGTCACTCTATCAGAGCTCCAGCGTTCCTCCGTGGAGAGAGGAGAACCTTCCAGAAGGACAACAATCTCTGCAACAATCCACCAATCAGGCCTGTATGGTAGAGTGGCCAGACGGAAGCCACTCCTTCGTAAAAGGCACGTGGCAGCCTGCTTGGAGTTTGCCAAAAGGCACCTGAAGGACTCAGACCATGAGAAACAAAATTTTCTGGTCTGATGAGACAAAAATTGAACTCTGGCGTGAATGCCAGGTGTCATGTTCGGAGGAAACCAGGCACCACTCATCACCAGGCCAATACCATCCCTACAGTGAAGCATGGTGGTTAGTGATGGGACGGCAGGCTCCGCAGCTTCGAGCTTATCCAGGAAATATTTGGTGAAGCGCGTTTTGACGCGTGTACTGCTGACGTTTGTGTTGACGTCGTACCATGTGACTGAGTGAGGAAGCCATTGATGATTTTGCACGCAACATGAAATAAATTGAGCAGCGATACACAATGGAAATCTCCATCCCTCACGTTTTGTGTTGTCGATGTTTGACTGTGTAAGGGATTTGTCACAGCCAATTCTCAGATGGAGGCAGCACCAAAAACATGGACTTCTCCCGTTTGGGAACATTTTGAGCGCATTTCTCCCATTGATGTTACAGTATTTTCCACAAATAGTGGATATTTATTGTAACTGAGGTGATGGCTTGGTGGTAAAGCATATGCTGTACAAGTGGGAGGCCCAGGTTTGAATCCCAGCTGTGTCATTTTTGTAATTTTATTTTTATTTGCAAGGTGGAGTGTCTGTTTTGTTTCAAAGAGCTTGGATCATTATTACGCATCATTATGCTGAGGCACTATTGCTATTGTGCCCTGCATGAGAATAAGGCCAGAGCTGAATATACTGGGAAAGACAGTATAAGACTGTTGAAAATGTATCATTTCTTAATAAAAATGGATAAGTTGTGGTGGCACGGGTGGGGGATTCTCCACCCAGAGACGGCAGATGGGGAAAGAGGGAACAATGTGCTGAAGTGTCACCGGGGGGTCTCAGAGAGGACAGTAAGGACTATTCACCCCCCCACCCCCCCAGAGAGAGGAGGAAGCGCCAGGACTGCTGGAGGAGGAATGGGTGTGAGAATGCGGTACTGGCGTTATGTTAATGTACCACGCATGTCTTTGTTCCACACAATGATGACACAACATCACAAAAATATTTTTTTTTTGTAAGTTGTCTGTGTTTTTTCAACTGATTTAAGACAATTTTGCACCGCTGAATCTGAAAATGAAATCAGTTTCTCTCCATCAGGTCAGGTTTTTATGCTAAGTTGAAAGCACTTGTACAGCAGTTGTACAGTTGTACTGTAAATTGAATAGCAGACATTGATCAAGGTAAATGCATGTAAATTGAATTTTACGTCATCATTGTTCAAATTTCAGAGAATTTCTAGAAATAAAGAATTTTGCATCATATAAAACAAAAATACCTGTACATGTAAACAAAAATGTAAAAAACATGTGACCATAGTTCAAAAAGTTGACCTGATTGAGCAAAACCAATGTGATTTTTTTTTGGATTCAGCACATCAAAATTGTCCTAAATCAGCTAATGTGGCACACATATTTGAGTTGCTTAGGCTGCATATGTATATTACTGTTGCCCACGTCTCAGAATGAACAATAAGTCTGGGTCTCCTGGGGATAACAGGAGGATGCGAAATGTGATCTTTTGAGATGGCCTTGAGAGACTTCCTGACCACCAGGGTTTTGGGGGAGAGGAGAAGACCTGGGGGTTTATGTATTGTGTCTTGGGATTAAACACAACGTGACTCTGTACTTTGATGTCCCAGGTATAAAAGGGACAGATGTGGGAGGATGGGTCTCTTTTCTGTTTGAGAGGATGTTGGAGATATGTGAATGTTAATAAACCTGAATTGAGAAATAAATTCAGCCTCATCTTTTCACGCTCTCCACACTGGTGACTTTAAGACGTATGATGAGCAGAAGCAATTCCCCCGAACCGGACTCGTCAGGAACCAGCCGGGCAAACGCAGTCTCAGTCAAGCTACCAGAATTCTGGCAGGACAACCCGGACTCATGGTTCCTCTTGGTCGAAGCTCAGTTCGCTCTCGGGGGAATAACAGCAGATGACACGAAATTCTACCACGTTATCGCCAAACTCGACAGCCGCACAGCTCGACATGTGCAGAGCCTGGTGCAGCGCCCACCCGCTGGCGACAAATACGGCGGGTTGAAGGCTGCGCTCATTCAGCGATTCCCTCCCTCAGCCCAGGAGAGAGCAGAGAGACTCCTGGCCCTGAATGACTTGGGAGAAAGCACGCCTGTCGACCTGATGGAAGACATGCTGAGGCTGAGAGGCTCAGACGACAACGATTTCCTCTTCGCTCACATCTTCCTGAGAACCCTACCGTCGGAGATGAAGGCGACCCTCGCGGGCTCTCGGTTTGTGACCCAGCGGGACTTCCGCGCGCTGGCCCAGGAGGCGCAGCGGATCCTCAACGCCAGCAGACGGCACACGGCCACCGCAGCAGCGGCAGACCTCGGCGCGACGACCGGGAATGGCATGGGGCCAGAGGCGGCGGAGGCAGACCCACCGACAACGGCGGTGGTGAAGACCAAACATTGCGGAGGAGACGACCTCTGTTTTTACCATCACCGCCTCGCAGAGAGGGCACGCAAGTGTATACCACCGTGCCAGTTCAAGAGCTCGGGAAACGCCGGAGCCGGGAAGTCGGTAGCAGCCGCGGCCCTCGGTGAACAGAACAAGCTGCTCTACCTGAAGGAGGCACGTTCTGGGAGGCAATTCCTCGTGGACACGGGCTCCCAAGTGAGTTTCATCACGCCAACCTATGCTGACCGGCTGGCAGGCCCCGGGAGTCACGGAGCATCAGTGGCGAAGGACTCGAGCATTAAGACCTTCGGTGAAAGGAAGCTGCTTCTGTCCCTGCACGGCCGCACATATGAGTGGACTTTTATTATAGCCGCGGTGAGTTTCAACATGTTAGGTGCTGATTTTCTGTGCTCACATGGGTTGTTGGTTGATCTTCCCAATAGACGCTTGGTTAATGCACTCTCCTTTTACTCTATCCCTTGTGCAGCTCGAGTGACCCCGCCCACAGCACAAGCCAACGTCGCTACGGCAGGCGGTAAGTTCCACACCCTCCTCACTCAGTTTCCAGCACTCACAGTTCCCACATTTTCAGCAGCCGTCGCTAAACACGGAGTGGAGCATTTTATTACTACCGCCGGTCCCCCCGTTTTTGCAAAAGCTCGGCGCTTGGATGCAGCTAAACTGACCATAGCGCGCGAGGAGTTCGCCAACCTTGAAAAGTTGAGCATCATCCGGCGTTCGAATAGCCCATGGGCTTCCCCGCTCCACATGGTCCCTAAAGCTGACGGCTCGTGGCGACCTTGCGGTGATTTCCGCAGGTTGAACAACGCTACAGCGCACGACCGCTACCCAATCCCCCATATTCAAGATTTTTCCGTCCATCTGGTGGGGGCGCGCATTTTTTCTAAAATAGACTTGGTCCGCGGCTACCATCAAGTCCCAGTACGCGCTGAGGACATTCCCAAAACAGCGGTAATAACTCCGTTTGGCCTTTTTGAGTTTTTGCGCATGCCGTTTGGGCTTAAAGGCGCCGCGCAGACGTTCCAACGCATGATGGACGCAGTGTTGCACGATCTCCCTTTTGTGTTCGTCTACCTGGACGACATTTTGGTAGCCAGCGCGTCCGAAGAGGAACACGAAAAACACCTCACGGTAGTTTTCCGGAGGTTGGGAGATCATGGGTTAATAATCAACCCAGCGAAGTGTCAGTTCGGGGTGGCGCAGATTGATTTTTTGGGGCACCGCGTCTCTCCAGAAGGAGCAGTTTCGCTGCCCGACAAAGTGCGCGCAGTAACAAATTTTCCCCAACCACAAACGGTCAAAGCATTACAAGAGTTTTTGGGAATGGTGAATTTTTATAACCGTTTCCTCCCCCGCGCAGCGCAGCTCATGCAACCATTGTATGCCGCGCTTAAAAAACAAAAACCCACAAATTCAATCGAATGGTCCCCGGAGCGGGAACGCACATTCTCGGAGGTTAAAGCAGCCCTAGCAGACGCTGCGTTGTTGGCACATCCAGACCCAACGGCCCGCCTAGCGCTCACTACTGATGCATCAGACGTGGCCATAGGGGCGGTGGTAGAGCAGCATGTTGCCGGGGCTTGGCAGCCGCTTGCTTTTTTCAGCAGGACTTTGCGCGATGCCGAGCGAAAATACAGCGCGTTCGACAGGGAGTTGTTAGCGCTCCACTTAGCCATTCGCCACTTCCAGTTCTGGTTGGAAGGTCGGCGTTTCACCGCGTTTGTCGACCACAAGCCGCTGACTTTCACAATGGCCAAGGTTTCGGAGCCGTGGTCGGGCCGGCAGCAGAGGCAGCTGGCTGCAATTTCAGAGTTTACTACCGATATTCAACATGTAGCGGGTAAACTTAATGTAGTGGCAGACTGTCTCTCGCGCGCAGTGACTGCTCCAGTCCGCGCGGAGGTAGATTATACTGCCATGGCCGCGGAGCAAAATAGCGGCGCGGAAGTACGCGCGGCCCCAGTCCGCGTGGGGATAGATTATGCAGCCATGGCCGTGGATCAGGTTAGCAATGCGGACGTGTGCGCACTCCAGTCTGGACCAACAGGGTTAAGGCTGGAGAGCAGGGTGCTGCAAAATGGTATGCCCCCACTAATCTGCGACGTATCCACCGGGCGACCGCGCCCAGTGGTCCCGACCGCGTGGCGCCGCCGTGTTTTTGACTCCATTCACTCTCTGGCGCACCCGGGGGTGCGCGCGTCGGTCAAGATGGTAGGAGAGAAGTTTGTTTGGCCGAGCCTGCGCAAGCACGTTAAGGAGTGGGCAAGAGCCTGCATGGCTTGCCAGCGGGCCAAAATACACAAACACACTAAAGCCCCCTTAGAGCCGTTTCACATCCCAGCTAAGAGGTTCGATCATGTGCACGTCGACCTTGTAGGCCCCCTCCCGCCGTCACAGGGGTACACACATCTTTTGACAATGGTGGACTGCACCACGCGTTGGCCTGAAGTGGTCCCACTGGCATCAACCACAGCCGAGGAAGTGGCGCGCGCGTTTTTAACGGCTTGGGTAGCGCGTTTTGGAGTTCCATCGGATATTACATCCGACAGAGGTCCTCAATTTCTTTCCGAGCTTTGGTCGGCGATGGCCCGCAGCCTGGGGGTAACGATCCACCGCACTACCGCGTATCACCCCCAGGCTAATGGTTTATGTGAACGTTTCCATAGGTCATTGAAAGCAGCCCTCAGAGCGTCGCTTACGGATGCAAATTGGGTAAACAGACTGCCGTGGGTTTTGTTGGGGTTGCGTTCTGCACCTAAAGAGGATTTAAAAGCCTCCCCAGCTGAGTTAGTTTTTGCGCAGCCGCTTCGGCTGCCTGGGGAGTTTCTCCCAGATAATCCTGCGCCGGAGTGCCCCCCTGCTCAGCGGTTACTGAGCGACACGGGAGCGAGCACGCTTCCTGGCCCCGTTCATCACACTTTTCCGCACGTTTTTGTACCTAAGGCTTTAAAAAATGCCGAGTTTCTTTTTGTCAGACACGATGCTCAACGCCCAACCCTGCGACCTCCGTATGATGGCCCATATAGAGTGCTGGAAACAGGTGATAAGCATTTTTTGCTAGATCTGGGAGGCAGGAGGGAAACAATTGGCATAGACAGACTCAAACCTGCTTTTGTGATGGCTGACGAGGCTGTGCTGTTGGCGAGAGCTCCTCGACGCGGCAGACCTCCCAGGGAGCATGCCCCAGAGTCCCCACAGGGATTGACTAACAGTTCTCATCCTCAGATAGCAGATTCACAGCAGGATGGCACCGCGGGAGTGGTAAAGCCCGCTTACAGCAAGTTCGGAAGACGATTGAAACCCAAACAGCACTTGGACTGATGTTTGTGATTTTACCATGATGTGCAGACTGTGTTGTATTGTTTCATTTTGGACGTTTGGGGGGGGGGGGGGTCATGTGGCACACATATTTGAGTTGCTTAGGCTGCATATGTATATTACTGTTGCCCACGTCTCAGAATGAACAATAAGTCTGGGCCTCCTGGAGATGACAGGAGGATGTGAAATGTGATCTTTTGAGATGGCCTTGAGAGACTTCCTGACCACCAGGGTTTTGGGGGAGAGGAGAAGACCTGGGGGTTTATGTATTGTGTCTTGGGATTAAAGACAATGTGACTCTGTACTTTGATGTCCCAGGTATAAAAGGGACAGATGTGGGAGGAAGGGTCTCTTTTCTGTTTGAGAGGATGTTGGACACGTGTTGGACACGTGAAGCTTAATAAACCTGAAATGAGAAATAAACTCAGCCTCATCTTTTCACGCTCTCCACACACCTTCTGTTGGTCCAAACATCAAACATTTTCTGCAGGAGAGTCGGGGCAGGACTGTGGAGACGACCCACCTTTGGGGCAGATGCATTTTCCTGCATTTCCCCCCCCCCCCCAGAAATTGCATATATTTTCATCTCCACAGTGTAAAGACTGAAATGCATTTAATTTCTCCATTTATTAGTATCATTCCTGTCAGAAATATTTTATGCTCGGGCAAGATTTGCATTGCAGCTAGCTTATTTCTGTGTTGGACTGATAGTGCTACATGTGTTACCTTCACAGTGTGCTGCTAAAATGGAACAAACTGTTAAAACCCTTTCACTTCTGGTTTTCCATAATTTTTTTGGCGTCAGTATTCCAAAGTGCAGGTGTAGCTTTAAACAGGCTTGTGTGTTTTATGTCCTCTTTCTCCCTTCATATCCAACACTACCCTTTGTCAATGTCATGTGTCTTTGTTATGCACTTTCCTTCAGAATTTCAGTTATTAATACAAAAATAAATCCATATCAATTCTTCTGTCACACCCACAATTCTTTCTGCATTAATTCAAGTGGTTCGGCCACACTAAACATGTAGTATTATAGCTATAAAGTCTCCTAGGGGCCCAAAGACCAAGACCATGCCTGCCTATATTTGCCATAAAATGTGATTAAAATCACTTCCATATTGCTAGAGACCAAAGCCTTCAGAGTTTTTGTTTAAAGGTTCTGTATTGTAGCCTGCTGACAAGCATTTGCTTTGCAGTTGACTTGACCTCCTATTATTATTGTAATGCCTAAAAGACAGCAGTCATGCACTTCTGATTCCATTTAGCCATATTGATTTTTGCAGAAATAAGATACAAAAGAGTGGCGCGGTGGCGGAGTGGTTAGCACTGTGGCAGCACAGCAACTCACCCTTTGCCGGGGGATCCTGGGTTTGATCCCAGCCCCCGACCAACAGTGATCTGTGTGGAGTTTGCATGTTCTCCCCGTGTCTGCGTGGGTTTACTCCGGGATTTCTCCGGTTTCCTCCCACATGCCAAAAACATGCAGGTTAGGTTAATTGGCATCAAACTGGGGATTCTAAATTGTCCTTAGGTATGAATGTGAGAGTGAATGGTTGTCTGCCTCTCTGTGTTGGCCCTGTGATGGACTGGCGATCTGTCCAGGGTGGACCCTGCCTCTCGCCCAAAGATGCTGGGATAGGCTCCAGCCCCCCCACGACCCGAAAAGGATTAAGCGGAAGAAGATGAATGAATAAAATACAAAAAGTAAAAAATAGTCAATGTACATAATTAATTTATTATAAATTAACCTTTTTTGATAAATATATAATTTAATACAAATATAAGCCTTTCTATATGTTTAATGACTTTCTTCTGATGACAAAATAGGATAATTTAAGTGTAGCCTATTTATAAACTGACTTTCCCTTAATTGAAATGCTGCATCATTTGACAGGATTAATTTGCAGTTGCCAGAAATGGGACCCACTGCTATCTTCACAGTGGAAATGCACAGAGTATGATTGAAGAAATTAACTACATTTATTAGCTTCAAGCAGCATAATTTCATTCTGATTGCAACAGAATTTTTCACCAGGACAAATTCAGGGAAGTTTTTGGGGGTTCTTTCCTTGGCATGTTTGACTTTACTTCCTCTAAAAGTACATGTCTAAAAGTACTGAATACTGGCTCAGATTTTTATTCTAAGCAGTGATCTGAAAGCTGACTTTTATTTTGTCAGCTCACACTGTGGTTGAGCTATTGTCAGTTCTGATTATAATTCCAACCTTTTTACTTTATAGTGCTGATTAAATATCAGTTGTCTCATGTTTGTGTGTTCAGTCTTTATAAAAGTTCTCCTGTCTGTGTACAGCTGCTCACAGTCTCTGTTCTGCTACATCTGCAAAATGTCAAAAATGTCATCAGTTCAATTAATACATCAATAAATGCATGCAGACTGGATCTGTAGGTTCATGATTAAAAGTGAAGCTATTGGGCATCTGACATGAAAATTAAGCTGACAGGTAATAATAATATGTCAGAATTTTTACAAACCTAAGTGGCTAATAATGAGAAAAATATGATAATAAATTTAAAGTCTCATCCAACACACACACACACACACCAAGATGAATCCCCCATACAAAGAAGTTCATCTAGCTGAATAAATCCACACTCAGACACCAGCTGGAATTAACACATTTTATTGGAAAGCTGACTCAGCAATGAACAATACATGAAAAACAATTTCCATTATCATCAAAATTGTAACTAGAACATCATTACAACATTAATTGAAAATAAATGATCAAAAAATAATGCATATGTGACAATAATATGTAAATCGCGAGGGGTCTAACTGAAGGGGCCCCTCTGGAGAAGAATGAGTCTTTCGCTGAGGCACTGTGTCTGGACCCTTGTGATGGCGAGTGCGGACAGGATGATTTTGCCTCGGTGATCAGGATAAGGTCTGCTCCTGGTACGCCAAAATGTTAGGGATGTGGGTCCACTGAGCACCGCTGTAAATTCAGAGTGTGCCCGGCGAAAGGAAAGCGTTGTGGCAAATGCAGGTTGTTAAACCATTTTGCCAGGGGGTGCGAAAACTTCGTACGCAGGAGCCGTGGGAGAGAACCAGGTGCTGCGCAGAAGACTCCGACCGTTGTGCACACTGTCTCTCCAGAGACGACAGGGAGGATTTGCTGCACCGTTACGTTGGATGGAGTCGAGGTCCCGCTCTTAGTGGACACTGGAGCGGTGATCTCAGTCCTGAATCTTGGAACCATGGACAGACTGTTTCCCTACCGACAGATAGAAAGGCAACGAGTGGAGTATTATGGTTATGGGCGGAACAGGTTGGCTATATTGGGCTATGTGGAGATGGAGGCCCAATATAAGGACAGTGTGGCGCCCAGCGTTCGCATTGTTTCTGCATCCAGTGTTAACGTCATGGGTTGCAACCTATTTTACAGCCTTGAGTTCTCCATTATGAACGTCTCCGGTGAAGAATGGTCTGGGTGTGGACTGTGGGGCCGACCTGTTCCTGCCTTGGAGGGTGCTGAGTTGTGGGATTCGGACTGGATGGTCAATGTGAATTTGGGAGTGCACACATCGTGCCATGCCGTGACCTCTCGGGACGGACCCGATGCTGTCACACAGGCTGCCCTGGACGAGGGTGCCGGATGGCATGGCGGGACCCCCGATGAGGCTCATCAGGACGAGGTGCCAACGCCTGGAGAAAACGGGGCTAGACCACGGAGTATGGTTATCGTAAAGCGGTCCCAGCAACGACCTGCCAAGAGAAGACCCAGGAAAGCCTGCGTGTCAGAGCAGCTGGAGTTGGGGACCAGTCGCAGGACCGGTGATCTGATGAAAAGGAAGTGGGCTCCCTCGAAGACCAAGGTTGATGCTCGAGTACACAGAGATCACAGTCCACGCGAGCAGCGGGACAACCAGAGGTGGTTCCAGGTGGAGCCTGGTCAGCTGGAGGAAGATGGGCACAGGTTTATCTATGTCTGGAGACACCCGAGGGATCTGTGGCTGCTGGTGGTGGAGAGGAGACGGTGCAGCAGGAGCCCTGATGTGAAGAGACGGAGACACCTTGAAAGGGATCCATCCGGGGACTGAGGGTTTATTTTGCATGGTTGTGTTGCTTCTTCAGTCCTGTTCTATGTTGGTTTTCCTATTTGGTGCCCCGGTAAATTAAAAAAAAAAAAAAGAGGGTGAAAGTAAGGGAATTTGATAAATTTGAGCTCTTTGTATGGTAAATTTTCTATATGTATTTAAGATAAGATAAGCCTTTATTAGTCCCACAATGGGGAAATTCCAGGAAGGCAACAGCACAAGGATAGCAGCACTCAGAGCAACAATCAAGAAGACCAGAAAAAACAAGAGGAGCGAATATACATATGTACATATAAATATATAATATATGAACACACAGTGTGGAGCATTGTAGCTAGATGGAATAAACAGCATAACCGTCTACTTAGTTATCCTACATGGTATGATTATGTACCCATACATATTGTCACCCTCCGTAGCAACCGGTATTTTCCTAGTTTTATTCTGGAGGGGACCATTGTGTAAGTCTGTTGCGTCTTTTGCATTCAACACTATTAGGTCGTCACGTTTTTTTGCTATCTCTGCGAGCAGCCCTGCTTAGGTTATACAGTCTGACAGCCGTAGGTAGGAAGGACCTGCAAAACCTCTCAGTTGTGCACCTAGGATGATGTAGTCTGCTGCTAAATGACCTTCTCAGTGCATTCAGTATGTCCCGCATAGGGTGGGACTCGGACTCCAGCAGAGATGACAGTTTAGCCACCGTCCTTCTCTCTCCCATCTCCTCCACTGGGTCAAGGTGCTGCCCCAGGACAGAGCTAGCTTTCTTGAACAGTTTGTTCAGTCTCTTCCTATCGGCTGCAGTAATGCCACTGCCCCAGCAGACCACTCCAAAAGTGATGGCTGATGCCACCACCGTGTCATAGAATGACTTCAGCAGCGCCCCTTGTACACCAAAAGACCTGAGTCTCCTCAGTAGGAACAGCCTGCGCTGTCCCTTCTTGTAGAGTGCATCAGTATTGTGTGACCAGTCTAGTTTATTGTTCAGATGAACACCCAGGTACTTGTAGGATGTCACCATCTCGATGTCTGTTCCTTGTATACAGTATTTACTGGTGCTGTGAGGGGTTGTCCTTGCCTGCGGCAGTCCACCACCAGCTCCTTAGTTTTTCTCACGTTGATCTGGAGGCAGTTCAATTCAATTCAATTCAACTTTATTTATATAGCGCCATTTCACAACAACAGTCATCTCATAGCACTATCAACTGTAGGGGGAACCCCCACAGTTGCAGAAAGACCCCAGCAATCAGGCGATCCCTTGTGAGCAGCACTTGGCGATGGTGGAGAGGAAAAACTCCCTTTTAACAGGAAGAAACCTCCAGCAGAACCAGGCTCAGGGAGGGGCAGTCATCTGCGGCGACTGGCTGGGGGGTGAGGGGATAGAGAAGAAGAAAAGAACAGACATGTAGAGAGCAAACAGCATGATGGGGACTCAATCTATGGGAGAGAACAAACAAATGTTAATGACTAGCAAAAAAAATATTTCATTGAGAGTGAGAAAAGGAGTGAGGCCCAGTGCATTACTGGAGGTCCCCCGGCTGACTAAACCTATTAGCAGCATAACTAAGGGAGGGTTCAGAAACACACGATCCCTCCCTAATTGTAGGCTATATCAAAAAGGTAGGTTTTAGCCCTATTCTTAAAAACAGAGATTGAGTCTGACTCCCGAATCCAGATTGGCAGCTGATTCCACAGGAGAGGAGCTTGATAACTGAAGGCTCTGCCTCCCATTGTACTTTTGGAGATTCTAGGTATTACAAGTAATCCTGCATTTTGGGAGCGTAGTGCTCTGTTAGGATAATACGGTAGTATCAGATCCTTTAAATAAAAAGGAGCCTGATTGTTTAGAGCTTTGTAAGTAAGAAGAAGGATTTTAAACTTAATTCTAAACTCTATGGGAAGCCAATGAAGGAAGGCCAGAACCGGAGAGATATGATCTCTCTTTCTAGTACCTGTTAAAACTCTTGCTGCAGCATTTTGGATCAGCTGAAGACTTTTTAAAGATGTTTTAGGACAGCCTGATAATAAAGAATTACAATAATCTAATCTCGAGCTAACAAAAGCGTGGATCAGTTTCTCAGCATCACTCTGAGACAAGATGTTCCTAATCTTGGCAATATTACGCAAATGATGGAAGGCAGTCTTAGAAACAAATTTAATATGTGAATATGAAGGACAAATCCTGATCAAAAATAACTCCAAGGTTCCTCACAGAGCTATTAAGAGAAAGAGTAACCACATCCAAACTGAAAGTTTGATTTGGAAAGGAATTTCTAAGGTTTTTTGGACCAACAAGAATGACTTCAGTCTTATCTGAATTTAATAGCAGGAAATTACAAGTCATCCAAGCTTTGATTTCCTTAAGACAGGCTTCTAACTTGGCTAATTGATTAGTATCATCTGGCTTCATTGACAGGTATAATTGTGTGTCATCTGCATAACAATGAAAATGTATACAGTGCTTTCTAATAATGTTGCCTAACGGAAGCATATATAAACTAAAAAGAGTAGGGCCTAGCACAGATCCCTGTGGAACTCCATAACTGTTCCCATGGCACCAGTCCACCACGTCCTGGATAAGTCCTCTGTACTCAGCTTCATCTCCGTTGGAGATGAGGCCGACGATCGCAGAGTCGTCAGAGAACTTCTGTAGATGGCAGTGTGTTGTGTTGTGTGAGAAGTCCGCAGTATAAAGTGTGAACAGGAAGGCAGCCAAAACCGTATTTGTGTTGTTTTGACCAGTGGGGTTCATCTATGCTAAGTTATGTACTATTTTGAAAGAAATTTTGTTGAATTATTGTTTAGTGTGCCTGATTTTGGGGGGTAGGACGTGTTCGACCCTGGTAAATTGTGTTAATTTTGGGTTTAATTAGTCTGGCCAATGGCTTCTCTGTGTGAA
Source organism: Pholidichthys leucotaenia (assembly GCA_020510985.1). Taxonomy (NCBI): domain Eukaryota; kingdom Metazoa; phylum Chordata; class Actinopteri; order Cichliformes; family Pholidichthyidae; genus Pholidichthys; species Pholidichthys leucotaenia. The sequence continues at coordinate 192,828 of JAJAQF010000044.1, forward strand.
TATACGTTAGTATTTTTCTAGAGTTTGCCTGGCTTGTGTGACTGTTCTTGATTGGATTTTAAGTATTTGTTGAAATCTGGATTAATTGGATTGTTTTATTGGTGTTGCCCCTTCTGTACTTTTTACTCTGTGTGCCCACGGTGGGTGGGGGGGAGTTGGGGGGGGGGGCGCCTGTAGGGAATGTCTTGTGCTTTATTGTATGTTTTATTTAGTGTGTTTAAGGGATTGTTTTCAGTTAGAAACACGGCTTATTTTATTTTGTTTGTACATTTCCCTGTTCCAAGCAGCAGAATAATCTGCTCAGCTGTGCAGGGAGCGCTGGTGGTCTACCCAGCCCCTCAGCCTTAGTTGTGTGAGTGGATAGGTGTTTGTTTATTTCTTGTACATATTTTTGGATTAGTGTGTGTGTCGCGTGATAAATTTGGGTGGGTTATTTGTGTGCTTGGCGGGGTTTTTTTTGAGGGGGGAGGATGTTATGTATGTAATCAGGCTGATATTTCCAAGATGGCGGCCGGGTTGGTTATGATACCTCAAGTCCATCACCACCCCTCTCCTGGACCCACTGCAGTTTGCCTACCGAGCCAACAGGTCTGTAGACGATGCAGTCAACCTGGCCCTCCACTCCATCCTGCAGCACCTGGACTCCCCGGGAACCTACGCCAGGATCCTGTTTGTGGACTTCAGCTCCGCATTCAACACCATCCGCCCCGCTCTGCTCCGGGACAAGCTGTCCCTGCTCAACGTGCCTGACTCCCTCTGCAGGTGGATCATCGACTTCCTGACGGACCGGAGGCAGCATGTGCGGCTGGGAAAGACTGTCTCAGACTATACTAGCATCAGCACCGGATCACCCCAGGGCTGTGTACTTTCCCCCCTACTCTTCTCCCTTTACACCAACTCCTGCACCTCCAGCCACCAGTCTGTCAAGTTGATCAAGTTTGCGGACAACACCACCCTCATCGGGCTCATCTCCAACGGCGACGAGTCCGCCTACAGGAGAGAGGTGGCCCAGCTGGCGTCCTGGTGCAGCAATAACAACCTGCAGCTGAACGCTCTGAAGACAGTGGAGATGATTGTAGACTTCAGGAAAGTCACTACTCCTCTGCCCCCCCTCACCCTCTCAGGCTCTCCCATCACCACTGCTGATTCCTTCCGCTTCCTAGGCACTACCATCACCAGGGACCTCAAATGGGAGCTGACCATCAGCTCACTCATCAAAAAAGCCCAGCAGAGGATGTTCTTCCTGCGGCAGCTGAGGAAGCTCAAGCTACCCACCAAGATGTTAGTGCAGTTCTACACAGCCATCATCGAGTCCATCCTCACCACCTCCATAACCGTGTGGTACGCAGGAGCCACTGCCAGGGACAGACTAAGGCTGCAGCGCGTCGTGCACACTGCTGAGAAGGTGATCGGCTGCAAGCTCCCATCTCTCCAGGATCTGTACATCTCCAGGACCCGGAGGCGTGCTGGCCGGATCATAGCCGATCCCTCACACCCTGGTCACGTACTGTTTGCCCCCCTCCCCTCTGGTAGAAGACTTCAGTCCATCCAGACTAAAACCTCCCATCACATGAACAGCTTCTTCCCCTCTGCCATTAGACTGCTGAACACTAAGTGACTTATTGACTCTCGTGCACCATGTACAGCAGCTCAACCAGACTCATGTCAATCATCACTGTTTTCTTCCTGCATTACCGACTGCACTATATAGTTCTCCACAGTATCTGCTGCTGGCTAATATATATTTTAACTGTTGACCAGTATCACTTAATCTTATCCTACACTTTATTACATGTATAGTTTATTTCTCTTATCTTATCATGTTTAATGTTGCAGCATTGTACCGAGACAAATTCCTAGTTTGTGTACTACATGAACAATGGCAATAAACCTGATTCTGATTCTGATTCTGATTCTGGGATAGACCGGGGTGGCTACTACCGATTTCCAGTGGTGACGCCGCCCGAGGTATAAAAGAGTGGGCAGAAGAGGCTCTGCCTCTTTTGTCGTGAAGCCACCTGGCCAGCAGGAGAGTGCCGTCAGCCGCTGTACATAGTTGGTGTGTTGTATTTAATAAACCCTGTTAACTGAGGTGAGACTCACTCTTCCTTTCTACATTATGGACAGAACAGTGGTATTACAGCGTCATTGCCTTAAATGTGCGTTGTCACACACGGTTGCGTGCCAGTCCCGCCCATTTTGGCGTGTCCACGACGATGGGATGCAATTCTCGGCAAGTGAGTAGAACTCGCCACGACAGTTCTTTCTTGTGTTGACAATATCCATCCATCCATCCATCTTCTTCCACTTAATCCTTTTCTGATGAAAAAAGCTAGTTGTAATCCTGGTTAAAAAGGTAGTTTTTACATGCAGCTCTTTGGTGCTGTTCATGGACTTCAGTTGTGTGGATTTTCGTTGTAGAGTCGACCAGCATCTGCTGTGACAACGTTCGGCATGACACAGCAATGTGTGCTAAGCGGCACATCCCGTTTATTGATACTCAAATCCTTTGCTTTTTAAGATAAAGTATAGGTAAAGTGCCAAAATTAAATTAGCACAATTTCCACTTAATATGAAAGAGACTGAACTGAGACTTATTTGATTGTGTGAATATTGACTGTTGACTTCGACTGGGGGTATCGTCGGGCGGTGGAAGGAATACTTCGAGGATCTCCTCAATCCCACTGATACGCCTTCCACAGAGGAAGCAGGGTTTGGGGACGAGGGGGATGACTCGCCTATCACAGGGGCTGAGGTTGCCAAGGTGGTTAAAAATCTCCTTGGTGGCCGGGCCCCGGGGGTGGACGAGATTCGCCCTGAGTACCTCAAGGCCCTGGAAGTTGTTGGGTTGTCATGGTTGACACGCCTCTGCAACATTGCATGGAGGTCAGGGGCAGTGCCTTTGGCATGGCAAACTGGGGTGGTGGTTCCTCTCTTTAAAAAAGGGGACCGGAGGGTGTGCTCCAACTTTAGAGGGATCACACTCCTCAGCCTCCCTGGGAAGGTCTATGCCAAGGTACTGGAGAGGAGAGTCTGGCTGTTGGTCGAACCTCAGATTCAGGAGGAGCAATGTGGTTTTCATCCTGGCCGTGGCACATCGGACCAGCTCTTTACCCTCTTGAGAATTCTTGAGGGTTCGTGGGAGTTTGCCCAACCAGTTTTCATGTGTTTTGTGGACTTGGAGAAGACATTTGACCGCGTCCCTCATGGATTTTTGTGGGGGGTGCTTTGGGAGTATGGGGTATTGGGCTTGTTGTTACGAGCTATTCGGTCTCTGTACAACCGTTGTGAGAGTTTGGTTCATATTGCCAACACTCGGTCGGAGTCATTCCCAGTGAGAGTTGGACTCTGCCAGGGCTGCCCTTTGTCACCGATCCTGTTCATAATTTTTATGGACAGGATTTCTAGGCGCAGCCAGGGAATGGCGGGTGTCATGCTTGGTGACCACAGGATCTCATTTGCCGCTGAGTGTGAAGCGGCTGGGATGAGAATCAGCACCTCCAAGTCCGAGTCCATGGTCCTCAGCCGGAAAAAGGTGGATTGTCCTCTCCGGGTTGGGGACAGGCTCCTGCCTCAAGTGGAGGAGTTTAAGTATCTTGGGATCTTGTTCACGAGTGAGGGGAAAATGGAGCGAGAGATCGACAGACGGATTGGAGCAGCATCTGCAGTGATGCGGACGTTGTACCAGTCTGTTGTGGTGAAGAGGGAGCTGAGTTCTAAGGCAAAGCTGTCGATTTAAAAGTCAATCTACGTTCCTACTCTCACCTATGGTCACGAGCTTTGGGTAATGACCGAAAGAACGAGATTGTGGATACAAGTGGCTGAAATGAGCTTTCTCCGTAGGATTGCTGGACTCACCCTCAGAGATAGGGTGAGGAGGTCAGTCATCCGGGAGAGGCTCAGAGTAGAACCGCTGCTCCTCCACATTGAAAGGAGTCAGTTGAGGTGGTATGGGCATCTGATCAGGATGCCTCCTGGACGCCTCCCACTTGAGGTGTTTCAGGCACGTCCCACTGGGAAGAGACCCCAGGACAGACCCAGGACTCGGTGGAGAGACTGTGTCTCCCAGCTGGTCTGGGAACGCCTTGGTATCCTCTCTGAAGAGCTGGAGCAGGTGGCTGGGGAGAGGGAAGTCTGGGCTTCTCTGCTTGAACTGCTGCCTCCGCGACCCGGACCGCCGGAAAAGCGGTAGAAGATGGATGGATGGATGGATGTGGTGAATATTAATTACAGAATAATTGAAAATGAATGGCACATCCCATAGTAGCCACTGTAAAATAAACTGCTGGATTATTTCTTATATCATATCACTTGTGTGATCCTTTGAACAGCTGCCATTCCCCAAAGTGCAAGATACACTATTATGACTAGAACTCAGTCACCATTATATGTGTAGTTTATAGTCTATGGTCAATAAACTCATGCAGTAACAGGACACATGACAAATATCTGAGACCCACTGTAGTGCTTCCTTTTATATTTTAGCAATACAAGTACAAAGCACCGCCCACACTTGAAGCCAGGGCCACACAGCGGTGACAGAGCGGTGGCTAAACTTTTATTGATAAAAATTCCATATTTTGACTGAGCGACTCCATACTCGGGGATGCACACCCTCAGTTAAAGAACTAGATTCCATTCAGCTGAAGGCATCAACTCATTCTGACTGCTGAGGCCACAGGAAAAACTAATGATTTTAAATGTAACCTAGCCCTTGTAAAATCTACTTTACTGAAGTGCAGCTGCATGAAAATTGTGCTTAAATACAACAACAAAGTACTTTATTGTCACATTCCACCACTGGCTTTTAGCAACAGTGTATTTCTCAAATATGTTTTAAACTTGCTTTAATTATCCACCACCCATTTCTCTCTTTCGTCTAGGCAAGAGGAAAACGATCCAACCCAAACTGGACCTTGCGTCATGTCGGGTGGCTGGCGTGTGACCCAGTCTCCCCACAAGCCTCCTTTAACATGTACACATGGAAAACAGAACTAGGACTAATTTTGCTGAAACTTGTAATAAACCAGTGACCGTTGGCATCATGATTGTTTTGTCTGTTATTACCAATTTTTCCAGACCTTTCCCCTGACAAGCGTTGGAAGACTGTGCCACTGGAGTGTGTTATGGAGTCTAATAATTACTGAGACACACTTTAAAAGTCAGCAGGTCAAGCTCAAGGTTTACAGTCATGTGCAATAATTAGGACACCATGAAATAGTCAGTTCTGGATTAAGAAATGTTCACATCTATGTCGAACCCTGGTTATGTTTTTATTTGAATAAAATATTTACTTTAGCCATTTTAGGTGGGAATGAATGTGGGGGTGTCCTAAAAAAGCTAGGGGGGGGGGGTCCTAATTTTTTCCTCACTGTTTACAATTATATTTTACAGAAAATTTGGAAAAAGTCTTCATTTTTAATTGTTTAGTTGTATTCCATGAATCTCCCAGTATTTGTAACAGTGATATTAAATATCCACATGTCCACATTCCTCACCAAAAACCACACAGGCTAATACAGGGGGTCCTAATTTTTTCACATGACTGTAGGTTGTGGGGGAGTTTTGGACCAAAAAAATCTTGTGATGCAGTCTGTCCTGCCATCTTGTGTTTTGCCTGGTTACGCTTGTTTTACGTAACAGGAGGGTTGCGCCGCCTCCCTGTAACAAATCCCACCCACATCAAGCGGTTCTCTCGGTGTGATGGAAACACAACCGTACCAAACTGAACTGAACTGAACTGTACTGTACTGTACTGGGCCAAACTGACACTCATGGAAAAGGGCCATATGGCATTGTTTAAAAATCTCAGATATTTCCCGCAATTTTCCAGGCGGGAAAACCAACCAAAAACAGTTTTTCCTTTTTTCAAAAGTCTGCTAAAAAACTGACACTAGAAAAAGTTTAAATTGACATTATTTGTATAGTTTCTTCACTAAAAGCACTGTACATGTTTCCCTGTACGTAAAAGAGCAAATATCATCCAGTGTTAATAATAAATGGTTTATATATATATAAACCATTTTCCTAGCAGGAGGGTCAGGGTGGGGGGCTCAGCCTCCTTCCACATGATGGTCCTCACGTCTTCAGCAGCTCTGGGTTCTCTTTCCTCTCAGTTCTGCGGGGAGTTCTCCTTGATCAGGTCTGTTCTGCAGAAGTCTTCAGCTGCTGTCCAGCTCCACAATCACTCTCTGCTCTTTGGAAATATTTCTTCTCCAAGTCTTGGTGCAAAAGGGACCAGAGAACTTTGTGCAGGTGTTTAGAAACCCTTGGTCACGTGACGCAGTTCAGGTTCCACGACTCTGATTGACGTCAACACGTTTTGACCAGAGAACACAAAGACAAAGCAAATGAAGTCACCATTACCAAACCTAATTAAATACAATACAAATTTATCAGCATCTATATGAACATTACAGATTTACCAGAAAAAAGTTGCAAATTCATAAGAAAAAAAAACTAATTTAGGAGGAAAATTTGAAGCAATGAAAAAGTCACAAATATATGAAAAAAGGTGTAAATTTACAGAGGCAGAGAGTAGATTCTTGCTGTCGACTGTGTATTCTGCGTCTTGTGAATATTCTGGTCACTACTGCTGCAGCTGAGAGAGCCGACACCGTTGCTGCTACGACAATCAGGGTTACCTGAGCAGAGTCCTCCACACCTAGAAATAAAAACTGCAGGAAAATATGACATAATCTGAACTTGGAGACATTTTTTAAACATTCCAAATCTGCTAGAATGAGTGTGCTTGGTCTCCTGATGCTAAATATCCTGTTGGTGACAGAAAGAGTGGGGAGAGAAATGGAACTGGATTGTACCTGTGTGCCGTGTGCTGTGTTCACTCCTGCTGCAGCATTGACCTGATTCAAGAACAGGAAAAAGATTCTCAGTTCCACACATTAAATTTACTTGGGAATAAACTGTGATCCCTTTATTTTAATATGTGGGCTGATTGATAACAATAACAGCTGTATAACCCATTTAGTCTCCAACAAAGAAAAATTGACCATCAAGGGTGAGACTTTCTTAACAAACTCACTGATAGGCACAATGGCTCTGGTAGCAGTTATTTGTGTTGTTGCAGTAATACAAGAAATGTTGCACCTACCATGAAGTCGTCATGCGTTGCAGCTTTGTTGCTGCACCACCAAAAATGATTGACGATATCACGCAGCCACAGAAGCAATCCAGCCTGACCCTTCGTTTTACCTGCCTGAAGAGGACAGACACAAATCCATCTTTGATTTTTCCTAATTCATTTGTGGATAGTTAGGATATTGTAATGATTGGCAAGACTTACAGATGAGATCCTTTTAGATTCTTGGCCCCAGGCCACATGTCAAAGCTTTGCTTGACACCAGGAAAAATGCCACGGTCTGAATGACAGAGATTGCATTTTCAATTACATCACTAATTAAAATATTCAGCTAGAGAATTTTAATCCCCACTTACCCATGAGTGCCGTTCCGGTGAAAGTGACCCTGGTAGACTTGATACAGGTGGCAATGGTGTCACGGTACGGTTCCTTTTTGGTTTTACAGGAGTAGATGTGATCGGGTCATAATTGCCATAATACCTGTAAACAGATGACATCAGTCTCTTCATTTAGTTATGGAGCAACATATTACATGACTTTTTATAGTTATACTTTTACCAACAAAAGACACGTACAATAGTTCAGGTCATTTACAACTGTATCTGTCATCAGTAGAAGGCTCAGTAAATCCAAAAACCACAACGTCATTGGGCTGCTAGGCTGACAACACGCATTGAAAACAAACCAAAAAGACTGAACGATAGATACAGGTCAAGGTGAGCCCTGACCAAGTGAGCACCCTAAGTGGACCACGGGATCCTATCTGTACATTCTCAATCCTGACATTTATAAAAGTGAAGAAGGAGAACAAGAATTTTTATAAAACTGTTGGGAATACTTTTCAGACACCAAGAAGTTTAAAAAATTATATATAGATGTAAGAGGAGAACTAAGGTGACCTGGAGAAGGTTTTGGCTCCGTTTCTGCTTTCTAAAGACTTTTATTCTCCACCACTGCTGCTCATCACCGCTGGCTGCCCCCACATGAATTTCACAGAATAGCTATGTGGGACTAGAATGTTCTGAATGAGGCTTTAGAAAGTCTGAACCAGTTTGTGAATCACTGGATTGAAAATGTACTTGTACATGTATAGATTGGACACCGGGGTCCACATGGGGGCTCACATGGTCAGGGGTCCACTTGACCTGCTCCCCTGCAAGATCATTAGCTAAAGATTCAAAGATTTTATTGTCAATCCTACTATACGTGCAGGACATACAGGACAACTGAAATGGCGTTTCTCTCTCTCTACATTGGTGTGCATTTTATAAAAAGAAAGGAATTAGGCTGGATTAAAAAAATCTGAACAAACAGCGACGGCAGCATCTATGTCCAGTCTATATACAGTTACATACATTGACACAGCAACATTTCAGGCAAAGCGTGCTTCTTTCAGTAAATGGGGAGACATTGGGGTAAGATCATCGAACACAATGTAAAAGCAATTTATTTTCTAAACGTCAAAAACGTTTGATCACGTAAACAACAGATCCATTGTTCAACAGATCATAAACTAATGCTAACTATCAAATTTTGATTCTGGCAAAACTAGACAACATTAAAATTGCGGGCAAAATTACGACCTAGTCCATCTGACATTGTGCGATGGACTGGCTACTTATAAGTGTACACTGGTCAAAAACAGGTTTTAAAGAAATAATTTAAACATTCACTTGTTAGTTAGATAATAACATTAACCCTATTTTTTTTTCATTTTTTTTTTGATAATTTTTGCTGTATTCATGTATACTGCTCAAAAAAAATTAAAGGAACACTTTTTAATCTGAGTAAGTTTTGGAGTGTTTTCAATTCAGCCCGCTGTAGGTTGTAGGTTGATCATTTTCATTTCCATCAAAAGATGTGGCTTCTTTTCATTCATAACACATTATCCAGTCCATATCAGTGTAGATATCCAGCTTATTTTTTCCCATTAAAATCTGATGTGTTTTCAAAGTGTTCCTTTTATTTTTTGAGCAGTATATATGGCATGGATTTTGGAGATTGTGTATTTGTATTTGATCTTATTATTTCCTGCTTAATTTCCCAAAAAAGCAATTGTTGCACTCATACTGTTAAGCACAAAAATTGTGCCACTGAAACCCATTCAAAGTGGAATTTCTAATCTCAGTGCCATTAAAATAATCCACAGCAATAGTGTCAATCTGGGCTGGAATTGATCGTTTTTACTGCTCTCCACCAGATGGCGCCTTTTAACCATCGTTAGAATATGGAGCCTAAAGCTGCTCTTTCCACTCCATGGTTCTGTCAGAACCTCCTTGCTGCTGACCGTCAGGCTGCAATCATTCAAGACCAAAAAATTACTTTGCCTGTAGTACATTAAAACTTTTTTTCTGTTTTTGTTCCATCTAAAACCATGGCGGCATCATGACAAAACCTGGCATTTAAAGGGTTAAGATTCATGGCTAAAAAAATCATTGATGGATAATATTCAGTTAAAACAAACTCAGATCTTAGAGGGAGAATTAAAATTAACTCCAACTTTTCTCTTAATTTTTTCTTCTCTTAATCTTGCAATTTTTTTCATCTTACATTGACATTTTTCAGCTTCATTTGCAACTTTTGTCTTGTGATTTTGTAAGTTTTTTTCTTGTAAATTTTTAACTTTTTCTTGTAGATAATTTTAAGTTTTTCTTGTAAGTTTTTGGCTTTTTCTTGTAATGTGACCTTTTTTTGTAAATTTACAACATTTTTCATATATTTGTGACTTTTTCATTGCTTCAAATTTTCCTCCTAAATTAGATTTTTTTTTGTTATGAATTTGCAACTTTTTTCTGGTAAATTTCTAATGTTCATATAGATGCTGATAAATTTGTCTTCAGTTTAATTAGGTTTGGTAATGGTGACTTCATTTGCTTTGTGTTTTTTTCTAACTTTATTTAAGTATAGACATAAACATTGTTTGCCAGGGTAACATTTAGTAATTAAAATACTGAAAAGAACAATTAAAGTAAAAGTGAGGATTTATACCAATAATGAATGAATGAATGAATGAATGAATTGAATGAATGAATTTATTTATTTTATTTATTTATTTCGGATAGTACATTACAGGTTAAAAGAAACTGTATAATATAACAACAAGGTCAAATTAGACAAAGACTCCTTCTACTAAACAATTCCACGTGAGTTATCCGAAATGGGTGATGGCTGAAGCCGCAGCTTATATTGCCCACCCATATTCCATCCAAGAATTCAAAGGAGAAAAAAGAGAAAACAAGACAAGAGCAATTACAATTTAAAACAAGGCTAAGACAAAATATGACTGAGAGAAAAAGAAAACTGAGCTAGTCTAAGTTAAGCGGTTACTATTCAAAAACAAATCTAAGACATAGTGTCACAGAGAAAAAAGAAAAACTAAGCTATAACACAACACAGGCTGGAAATGTCAATCCTTATGTGAGTTTACATGTCGTCTTGTAAATATGTTTGGAGTATTTCTTCCTTTAGTTTTTGTTTAAATTGTCCAAGCGTTGTACATGATTTTAATTCAGGTCCAAAATCGTTCCATAATCTGACTCCTTGCACTGAAATACAGTGTTGCTTGGTGGTTGTTCTCACTGTAGGCTTTTGAAATATACATGTTCCTCTGAAGTGATATCGTTTCTCCCTTGTTTGGAACAACTTTTGGATATTTGCGGGCAGTGATAGATTCTTCACTTTGAACATTATTATTGCGGTTTTAAAGTCGATCAGATCTTTCAACTTGAGAGTTTTTTGTTTAAGAAAAAGTGGGTTTGTTGGTTCCCTGTAAGCTGCTTTGTTGATTATTCTAATAGCTCTCTTTTGAAGCATAAAGAGTGGATATATGTTTGTTTTATATGTATTTCCCCATACTTCATTACAATATGTCATGTATGGGAGTATTAATGAATGATACAAGGTGTATAGTGTGGGTTGATTCAGCAAATTTTTCACTCTGTGTAATATTGCAATTGATTTGGATACTTTACCTTTTATATAATTAATATGTGGCTTCCAACACAGTTTGTTATCAATTATTACTCCAAGGAATTTAGTTTCGGATACCCTTTCAATCTCTACACCATTTACACTGAGTTTGGGTACTGGGTAGTTGTGATGGTTGTTAAAGACTATAAATTTTGTCTTGCTTAAATTGAGCGTTAATTTGTTTGAATCAAACCACAGTTTCAGCTTTCCTAATTCCTTTCCGAGTGTATCCAGAAGTTGTTCCAAATTGTTTCCACTGCATAGCAGATTAGTGTCATCAGCAAACAATATTAAGTCCATTTTTTCTGAGACTTTACATATATCATTTATATACATATTGAATAATAATGGTCCCAAAACTGAACCCTGTGGGACTCCACAGGTGACCTTCAGTAGCTCTGAGTTTTTGTTGTTAACACATACAAACTGATATCTATTCTTTAAGTAACTTCTTAACCAGGACAGTGCTACCCCTCTGATACCACAATTTTGTAGTTTCTTTAATAATAGATTGTGATCTACTGTATCAAATGCTTTTTTAAGATCCAGGAATACTCCAAATGAATACTCTTTATTTTCAATGGCTGTTGATATTTTTTCTGTAAATTCCATTAAGGCATATGCTGTTGTCCTTTTGTGTCTGAACCCATATTGCTGCTCACACAATAAATCATTCTTCAGTATGAAGTTGTCAATTCTCTCATAGAATATTTTTTCAAGTATCTTGGAAAATTGCGGTAATAGTGAAATTGGTCTGTAGTTGGAGAGTTCCCCTCTGTCGCCTGTCTTGTAAATCGGAATTACTGTAGCTATTTCCATTGCATTGGGAAATATACCTGATTGGAGAGACAGGTTACAGATATACGTCAGTGGTTTCACTATGCATTCGATAACAGTTTTGACTAGTAGCATGTCAATACCATCGCAGTCAGTAGATGTTTTACTTTTGAACGATTTAACAATTTCAATGACCTCTCTTTCGTCTGTGTTCTTTATGAAGATGGTGTCTTTTACAGCAGTGTTATTGCATATTGAATCACCCGTTGGCACCGTAGTGGGTATTTCTCGGGCCAGTTTAGGTCCAATGTTAACAAAAAAATTATTAAATTCATCTGCAGGTGAAGCTATATTCATATTCGGAGTCGATTTATTATTTTTTGGAGTGTTAGTTGGGTAGCTGGTATTTCTGCTTTTATTTCCAAGGATACTGTTGATTATTGTCCATGTATTTTTAATATTGTCTTTGTTTTTTTCCAGTTCTTTACTGTAATAGTCTCTTTTACTACATCTTATTATATATGTTAACTTATTTTTGTATGTTTTATACCGCTGCTCTGCTTCTTTTGTCCTTTTCTTTATGAAAGCTTTATATAATAAATTTTTCTTTTTACACGCCTTTTGTAGTCCTTTGGTTAGCCATGGTTTGTCAGTAAATTTGTGTTTAAGCTTTTTTTTAACTAATGGGCAGTTTTTTTCATAAAGAGTGGTTACAATGTTTGTAAATGTGTCATAGGCTTCATTTACATCTGATACATAGACTTCTGTCCAGTCTTGCTTCAGCAAGTCCTCTTTAAAAGAACTGATTGCATTTGGTGATTTGTGTCTGAACGATTTTGAGATTTTTTCTGGGTTGGGCCCCGTGTGGCCATGGATAAGTGCAAAGATTGGCAAGTGGTCGCTTATATCATTTATCAATAATCCACTTTCTATTTTCTTATCGATAACATTGACAAACAGGTTGTCAATAAGTGTAGCAGAGTGAGCTGTGATTCTACTGGGATGTGTTATTGTGGGATATAGACTCATGCTGTACATAGAGTTCATGAACTCTGTAACTACATTTTGTTGATGTGGATTAAGTAGATCAATATTGAAATCTCCACAAATTGCTACCATTTTCTTACTAGTAGTATTATTGTACAGCTCGACTAATTTATCTCTGAATGTCTCAATGCAAGTTCCCGGCGTTCTGTATATGCAGCTTATGATTAGATTTTTTGTTTTGTCTAGGTCAATCTCAACAGTAACACATTCCAGAATCCCTGGTAGTGCTGAGGACATTTCATTTACAAGCTTACATCTATATAGGTCATCAATATACAGTGCAACACCACCACCCTTTTTTTGAGATCTGTTAATGTTAAACATCTGATATCCCTCTATTGCCATCAGGGGAGCCTGGTCTGCATTAAGCCAGGTTTCAGAGACTGCAATAGCTGTGAATTTTCTGTTTAGCTGTTTTAAATAGTCCTGAATCTGTGAGAAGTTTTTGTTAAGACTTCTGCTATTGAAGTGTATTATTGACAGTTTACCATCTAATTGCACTTGACTTTTGAATTGCTTTTCAGTGTAATATTCACAGTGGTTATGAATATTATTGAAAAAGTGGTTATCAGGATCAATATCATTCTCCATCTCTTGTGGTTTATGTTCAGCATAGTGGCATATTTTTAGAGTTTGAGTTTCCTCACTCTGTGTTTCATAGTCAGTGTTCATTTGTATTTATCTAAGTCAGTAGCATCTCTGATCATTATACTTTTTGCTTGCTCAGGTGTTCCATTTAGTTTAATCCAAATTCTACAATTTCTTGTCCAGGTTGACTGTATCTTATTATGTTTCTTTAGCATCCGTGCCTGCCGTGCTAATTCAGCGTTTTTTTTTGTCAGGTGTTCATTTAGGTAAACTTGAGTTTCCTTTAGTTTTTTGGCCTGCCTCAGTATGTCATTTTTCACCCTCCTGTTCACAAAGCGCATCACAATTGATTTCTTTGTTTTGTTATCTTTCTTCGGTAAAGCATAACAGGCTGAGATCGCATTGGCTTCTACCTTAATGTCTTTATCATTAAGGAACTGAAGCACTTGGTTTTCTAAGGACATTGATTCACTTATGGAAGCATGTTCACCACTCAGTCCTGTAGCGGCATGGGCGTACGACTGATATCTGATGTCTAGTCCACTTATAACTAGGTCATCAATGCGAGAACCTTGTTCAAGATCCTCGACGCGTTGCTCCAAAAGACGCCCGTGTTGCTCCAGGTCCATAATTTTTTTGTCTTTTTCTTTTATTATTGAATGTAGGGCTTGTACCTCCTGTATTAGGTCTAATATTTTGTCCTGCTGGCTAGTCACTTTGGCCAGTTCATCTAACACAAAGTTCAGAGTTTTTTTAATTTCTTCCATTTCCTCTTTTTTGGGTGGCATTTTACTGACCTGTGGATAGAAATAAGCAGAGAATCCGGCTAGGCCTCAACTAGCTCGGTCACTACTGGACCCGCCGCTCCTGCGCAGCTTCTCCGCCGAGTGACGCTGCTCAGCTCCGCAGATCACCGCCGTCTATCGCCGGCGCCTGCCTCCGTCTACCTGGCCAGTTATGTCGTGCACCGCCGGCGCAGCCGGAATCCACCGATCACAGCCACTCGTCGCCGTCTGGCTAGGCGGCTCCTCCGCTGGGCCCCGTCTAGGCCCCGTCACCGACCGCCGTCAGTCTGGTAGTTCCTCGGCTGGGCCTCGCAATTGGGCACCGGTTCAGACCACTGTCCTGCTGGATCCAGGTGGCCCCCGTCTCTCACCAACGCCGCGCCCGAGCTCCCAATCGCCGCCTCGGTTGGTTCGTCCTCCTTTTAAATCCTTCTCTCCTCGGCTCCAGATGGCCAGATGTAAAGAATACCTTCTCACTGCTGCAGTTACTCTGGGTTAGCATCTGGGTTAGCATCAGAGGCGAGCCTTTAGAGGTCGGAAACGGGGCGAAACGGAGCCAGATCTGCCAGAACCTTCACCAGGTCAGCACTGGGTCGTAAGGGTATTCCCCACGTTTGTTGGTAGCCAACAGAAGTCCTTATTTTGATGGTTTTGCTTAAAATTCTCGGCTCATATCAAGCATTACAAGTGCAGCACCGGAAGTACCGGAAGTGAATAAAAAGAAATGATCAAAAAAATCAGTTGTTCAGATGAAATGGATCAAAAACACAGTTTGTTCTGATTTCCTTCTGGTTTTCCAGGTCTTTCAGTGTGATGCTGGATTGTAGAAGTTCATTTCAGAAATGTTCAAAGTTTGGTTTGGAGTCTGTCCATCTTTTCATGCAGGTGAAATTTTCCCAGGAGCATCAACAGTTGAAGAAAGAAGACGGTGTCTTTGTTCAGGTCCTTTTCTTCAAAATATATTAGAACATCTTTTTCTTGGAGCTGAATTGTTTGCTGACATTTCCTCCTGATAAAAAGTTCCACATCAGTCCAGAACATTCTGGTCTGCATATGTAACGGATGCCAACTAGTACTGTTCGGCGTAGAACGTTAGTAAACCTCCCTCCCAAAGCCTCATACAGTATCGGTAGCGCTGAGCTATCGGTCGGACCTTTAGCTCAGCGCGATCGTGCTGTGTCTCCCATGCTCGAACTGTGTAGTTGACTGAGAGGTCGCGGGTTCGTGTCCCGTGTGGGGCGAACTGCGCAGGATGATCTCTGTCACACATACATTGATAAAACAAATGACAAATTGTTTCCACGTTAAGCCACAAAAGGTTCAGGAATATTCAATATCAAGTCTAAATCTCTCTAGAGTTTTTTTAACCGGATATATGTTGTGCAGTATTTTATAAGAGACTTCTTTAACTTTATTGTTCACACAGAATTTCCCTCCATTGAACCAAGTTTTGTCCCACTTCATTTCTCCATCCAAAGAAGACCAGAAAGACGTCCCGCAGGGCAGGGTCACCATCTGCAGTGATGTTCTAACAGATTTACTGCAACGCTTCTTTTTGCTAATGTCCACTTCACCAATGAATAGACCACTACTAAGAGGCTCATTATCTTGCAAGTTGGCTGTTGAGCCTCTAAAAAGCTGCAGCAGCTCCTGGTAAAGCATCAGATACCACGGCATGTTCTCTGGAGGTCAGAGGTCAACTAAATCTGGATAGGAATTCAGTAGAGCTTCATAGGAGCCCATCAGTATTAAAAAGCTGTTTCACCAAGAGGATTCCATTATCTACCCATTTATTGTAATACAGAGATTTGTTCTTGTACTGAATATTCCTATTATTCCATATATAATAATTAGTTGGGGGAAAATGATGTTTGTAGATGAGTTTCCATGTCAGCAGAGCTTGTTTATGAAAATTGGACAGTTCTGCAGGGAGCTTTTCAATTGCATAATCACATTTAAGTAATAATTTAGCCCCGCCCATCAAATTAAAAATATGTTTGGGGTGTAGAGGATGCCTTTCACAAACGAGACTGAGTTTATTTCTCAGGGTCGGTTTATTGAGAGGTCACATCCTCCAACAAGAACAGAATCTCAGAAAAGAGGTAGAACAATCATCCTTCACAGTTCTTATACCCTCCAAAGACACAAAACCCCCAACATCAAATAACACACCCCCAACCCACAGTCCTTGAGCAAACATACAGCCCCCGAGGCTCCTTGGCGTCTCCATTGTCTCTCTCATCCTTCTAGCCTCCGGGGCTCCTGCTGGGACGTTTCTCTCCCACTTCTCGTCTCCTAAGCAACCAACTTCACACCTCCCGTAGGTCTCTGCAGGGTCAGGTCCTCTTTGGCCATTGAGACGTGAAGCTTCCAGAATATGCACCGTCATGCCTACTAGGTATATGTGGGTGAATATGAATGCCATATATGCGCTCTAAATATGCGCCATATAACCCCCCCTCAAACATCTAAATAAGGACAAAGTACACCCCAAAATGCATAGAAACATATCATATCACAGAGAACAGCAAAATGGCACAACATATCACACTTCCAACTGCTTGGGCTTCAACCTCCTGCCATAACTGCTGTAAGCAGGCTTCGATCTGCCTGTAGCTGTTTCTTGCATCTGTGGATCAGAGTCATTAGCACATTCTTGTGAAAGCTTAGAACAGTGTCTCCCCGGTGGCCTGCCGCGGCGGGGGGCCCTGGCTAATTGCACTTGTTCATCAGCCAACACAAAAGCGGGTTTGAGTCTGTTAATGCAGACTAATTCTCTCCTGTCACCCAAATCGAGCAAAAAATGTTTTTCCCCAGTTTCTAACACTCTGAACGGTCCATCATAAGGCGGCCTTAAACCTGGCCTCTGAGCGTCGTGTCTGACAAAGACAAATTCTGCGTTCTTTAAGGCTTTAGGCACAAAAACGCGTGGGAAACTGTGATGAACTGGGCCGGGGAGGGTGTTTGATCCCGTGTCGCTCTGCAGCAGCTGAGCGGGTGGGCGATTTGGTGCGGGGTTCTCTGGAAGGAATTCGCCCGGTAACCGGAGGGGTTGGGCAAACACTAACTCAGCCGGAGAGGCTTGCAAATCCTCCTTAGGTGCTGAACGCAACCCTAATAAAACCCATGGAAGTTTATCAACCCAATTTGTGTCCGTGAGAGCCGCTCTGAGGGCTGCTTTCAATGACCGGTGAAAGCGTTCGCACAAACCGTTGTCCTGAGGGTTATAAGCGGTAGTGCAGTGAATTTTCACCCCCAGACTGAGGGCCATGGATGACCAGAGCTCGGAAACGAATTGGGGTCCTCTGTCAGACGTTATGTCTGACGGGACTCCAAAACGCGCAACCCAAGCCGTTAAAAACGCGCGCGCCACGTCTGCTGCTGTAGTTGACGCCAGGGGGACCGCTTCTGGCCAGCGCGTTGTGCGGTCCACCATGGTTAGAAGGTGTGTGAACCCCTGCGACAGCGGGAGGGGTCCCACCAAGTCGATATGCACGTGGTCGAAGCGTTTGGCCGGGATGTGAAAAGGTTCTAAGGGGACCCGCGTGTGCTTGTGTATCTTTGCTCTTTGACACGCTGCGCAGGCTGCGGCCCACTCTTTGACCTGTTTACGCAGCCCCAGCCAAACAAATTTTTCTCCCACCATTTTGATCGATGCGCGAACTCCCGGATGTGCCAGCGAATGGATTAAATCAAAAACGCGGCGGCGCCACACAGCTGGGACCACGGGGCGGGGACGCCCCGTGGAGATATCGCAGATTAGAGGAGGCATACCTGTCTGATGCACCCTGTGCTCCAGCCTTAGCCCTGTTGGCCCAGACTGGAGCGCGCGCACATCAATTCAATTCAATTCAATTCAATTCGACTTTATTTATATAGCGCCATTTCACAACAACAGTCATCTCATAGCACTATCAACTGTAGGGGCGAACCCCCACAGATGCAGAAAGACCCCAGCAATCAGGCGATCCCCTGTGAGCAAGCACTTGGCGACGGTGGAGAGGAAAAACTCCCTTTTAACAGGAAGAAACCTCCAGCAGAACCAGGCTCAGGGAGGGGCAGTCATCTGCTGCGAATGGCTGGGGGGTGAGGGGATAGAGAAGAAGAGAAGAACAGACATGTAGAGAGCAAACAGCACGATGGGGACTCAATCTATGGGAGAGAACAAACAAATGTTAATGACCAGCAAAAAAAATATTTCATAGAGAGTGAGGAAAGGAGTGAGGCCCAGTGCATTACTGGAGGTCCCCCGGCTGACTAAACCTATTAGCAGCATAACTAAGGGAGGGTTCAGGAACACATGATCCCTCCCTAATTGTAGGCTATATCAAAAAGGTAGGTTTTAGCCCTATTCTTAAAAACAGAGATCAAGTCTGACTCCCGAATCCAGATTGGCAGCTGATTCCACAGGAGAGGAGCTTGATAACTGAAGGCTCTGCCTCCCATTGTACTTTTGGAGATTCTAGGTATTACAAGTAATCCTGCATTTTGGGAGCGTAGTGCTCTGTTAGGATAATACGGTAGTATCAGATCTTTTAAATAAAAAGGAGCCTGATTGTTTAGAGCTTTGTAAGTAAGAAGAAGGATTTTAAACTTAATTCTAAACTCTATGGGAAGCCAATGAAGGGAGGCCAGAACCGGAGAGATATGATCTCTCTTTCTAGTACCTGTTAAAACTCTTGCTGCAGCATTTTGGATCAGCTGAAGACTTTTTAAAGATGTTTTAGGACAGCCTGATAATAAAGAATTACAATAATCTAATCTCGAGCTAACAAAAGCATGGATCAGCTTCTCAGCATCACTCTGAGACAAGATGCTCCTAATCTTGGCAATATTACGCAAATGATAGAAGGCAGTCTTAGAAACAAATTTAATATGTGAATTAAAGGACAAATCCTGATCAAAAATAACTCCAAAGTTCCTCACAGAGCTATTAAGAGAAAGAGTAACTGCATCCAAACTGAAAGTTTGATTTGGAAAGGAATTTCTAAGGTTTTTTGGACCAACAAGAATGACTTCAGTCTTATCTGAATTTAATAGCAGGAAATTACAAGTCTTCCAAGCTTTGATTTCCTTAAGACAGGCTTCTAACTTGGCTAATTGATTACTATCATCTGGCTTCATTGACAGGTATAATTGTGTGTCATCTGCATAACAATGAAAATGTATACAGTGCTTTCTAATAATGTTGCCTAACGGAAGCATATATAAACTAAAAAGAGTAGGGCCTAGCACAGATCCCTGTGGAACTCCATGACTAAGCTTTGAGTTGAAAGAAAACTCATTATTTACATGAACAAACTGGAACCTATCAGATAAATAAGATCTAAACCACTGCAACGAAGTTCCATTAAGTCCAACATAGTGTTCTAATCTATCAAGTAGAATATTATGATCGATAGTATCAAAAGCTGCACTAAGGTCTAAAAGGACAAGTACAGAAACTAGTCCATTATCAGATGCAATGAGGAGGTCGTTAGTGACCCTTCACTAAGGCTGTTTCAGTACTATGATGGATTCTAAACCCAGATTGAAATTCTTCAAGTAAACCATTTCCCTGCAGGTGGTCAAATAATTGCGTAGCAACAACTCTTTCTAAGATTTTTGAAATGAAAGGGAGATTAGAGATTGGTCTATAGTTAGCTAAAGCTCCTGGGTCTAGCGTTGGCTTTTTGAGTAAGGGTTTAATTACAGCCGTTTTAAAAGCCTGTGGTACATGGCCTAAAGTTAATGAAGAATTGATTATATGAAGAATAAAGCTACCAATAAGTGGGAAGACTTCTTTAAATAACCTGGTAGGAATAGGGTCTAAAAGACAAGTTGAAGGTTTGGATGAGGAAACTATTTTGTCTAACTCACAAAGGTCGATTGGAGTAAACTCATCAAGACAGACATCAATAGAAGGAGTTGTAGTAGTTACAGTATTTAAGTTAACTGTGGGAAGAATCTGATTGATTTTATCTCTGATGGATGAAATGTTATTATTGAAAAAGTTCATAAAGTCCTGACTAGTAAGCTCTAAGGGAATGCTAGGATTAACAGAGTCCTGACTCTTTGTCAACCTGGCTACAGTACTGAAAAGAAACCTGGGATTATTCTTGTTCTCTTCTATTAATGCAGAGTAATAACTCGTTCTAGCTTTTCTAAGAGATTTTTTATAAATTAAAAGATGATTTCTCCAAGCTAAATAGATTTCATCTAAATTAGTAGAGCACCATTTTCTTTCTAATTGACGAGTCTTCTGTTTTAAGCTACGAGTTTCTGTGTTGAACCAAGGAGTTAGAAATCTCTGATTAGACTTTTTCTTTTTTAAGGGGGCCACCAAGTCTAGAGCCTGATGCAGAGAAGCTGAAACACTATCCACCATGTTATCAATTACAGAAGGAGCAAGCTGTCTATAGCTTATTTCGGTTGTGTTGACACATGGCATAGAGGAAACAATCTGCATAAATTTGGAAACAGCATCATCTGAGAGGCATCTACTGTAATAATATTTTTCTTTAGGAGCCAAATAGAAATAGTAAAATCAAAGGTTAACAGACAATGGTCTGACAGTACAGGGTTATGAGGAGACACTACAAGATTTTCTATTTCTATGCCATATGTCAGAACAAGGTCCAATGTATGGTGGAGGTAATGAGTAGAATTTCCTACTTTCTGAAAAAACCCAATCGAGTCTAGTATTGAATTAAAAGCCTCATTAAGGCAGTCACTATCTACATCCACATGTATATTAAAGTCCCCTACTATAATTATTCCGCATCGTTAACCTGCATCCGCATCGTTAACCTGCTCGGCGGCCATGGCTGCATAATCTAAGCCTACGCAGACCGGGGCTGCGAGCGCTTCCGCGCCGCAAGCCTGGCCCGCGTCCACAGCCACCACGTCTGCCCCCTGGGGGCCTGGCGTTGCAACTGCGTGCGAGAGGCAATCTGCCACCACATTGTGTTTGCCCGCCACATGTTGAATGTCGGTGGTAAACTCTGAAATCGCGGCCAGCTGTCTCTGCTGTCGGCCCGACCACGGCTCTGAAATCTTGGCCATTGCAAATGTTAATGGTTTGTGGTCTACAAACGCGGTGAAACGGCGCCCTTCCGGCCAGAACTGGAAGTGGTGGATGGCCAGATGCAGGGCTAAAAGCTCCCTATTGAACGCGCTGTATTCCCGCTCGTTATCGCGCAATGTTTTGCTGAAAAACGCGAGCGGTTGCCAGCTCCCTGCTACCAGTTGCTCGACAACCGCCCCCACTGCTACGTCGGAAGCGTCCGTGGTTAGTGCCATGCGAGCTGCTGGCACGGGGTGTGCCAACAGCACAGCGTTCACCAGGGCCGACTTGACCTGGGAGAAAGCGCGCTCCCGTTCCGGGGACCACTCGACCTTATTTGCAGGTTTTTGTTTCTTTAGTGCCGCGTACAGTGGGTGCATGAGCTGTGCCGCGCTGGGAAGGAAACGGTTATAAAAATTGACCATCCCCCAAAATTCTTGCAATGCTTTAACTGTCTGCGGCTGGGGAAACTCCGTTATCGCGCGTACTTTATCGGGCAGTGGGACCGCTCCTTCCGGAGAAACGCGTTGGGCCCAAAAAATCGATTTGCGCTACCCCGAATTGACATTTCGCTGGGTTAATTATCAGCCCATGCTCTGTCAGCCTCTGAAAAACCGCTGTGAGGTGGCGTTCGTGTTCGGCTTCGGATGCACTGGCTACCAAAATATCATCCAAATAGGCGAACACGAAAGGGAGGCCGCGCAACACCGCATCCATCATGCGTTGGAACGTCTGTGCGGCGCCTTTGAGGCCAAAAGGCATGCGCAAAAACTCGAAAAGCCCAAAGGGGGTTATTACTGCCGTTTTGGGTATGTCTTGAGCGCGGACTGGGACTTGGTGATAACCGCGCACCAAATCTATTTTGGAAAAGATGCGCGCCCCCGCCAAATGCGCCGAAAAATCCTGGATGTGCGGAATCGGGTAGCGGTCGTGTGCTGAAGCATTATTTAACCTGCGGAAATCACCGCAAGGCCGCCACGAGCCGTCAGCCTTGGGGACCATATGCAGGGGTGACGACCAAGGGCTGTTAGAGCGTCTAACAATGCCCAGTTTTTCCAAGTTGGCGAATTCCTCGCGCGCGATGGCCAGTTTAGCTGGGTCCAAGCGCCGAGCTTTTGCAAAAACAGGGGGGCCAGAGGTAGTTATGAAATGCTCGACCCCGTGTTTAGCTATTGACGCTGAAAATGTTGGGACTGTGAGTGCTGGGAACTGATTGAGTAGTGCATGAAACTTACCACCCGCAGCTGTGACATTAGGATGTGCAGAAGGCAGGGCCACCCGAGCTGTACAGGAGATAGAGTAGAAAGACAGTGCATTTACCATACGTCTATTAGTAAGATCAACTAATAAACTGTTTGAGCATAAAAAATCAGCACCTAACATGTTGCTGCTAACTGCAGCTATGATGAAAGTCCACTCGAAGGTGCGCCCGTGGAAGGATAGAAGGAGCGTCTTCTCCCCATAGGTTTTGATCGTCGAGCCATTTGCCGCTAGCACCAGGGGTCCGCTGGAAGGCACCAGCAGGTCTGCGTAGGAAGGTTTGACAAAACTCAGCTGGGAGCCTGTGTCCACCAGGAAATCCTTCCCTGAATTCGCGTCCGTCACGAAAAGCAGCTTGTTCTTCGCGCCGAGAGCAGCAGCTGCTACCGACTCTCGGTCTTGGCGTTTCCCTGGCGCTTGTATCGGCACGGTGGGATGCATCTGCGCGCCCTCTCGGCGAAACGTCGATGGTAAAAGCAGAGGGTGCCGTCCGCTCCGCTTCTCCTGGTCTCTGCCACTGCTGACGTCAGTGGGTCCGGTGCTGCGGCCTCTGGTCTCCCCTCGTCTCGCGGGGGTGCATTCAGCTCCGTTGCCGCCATCGTGGCTGCGTGTCGTCTATGGGCGTCGACGAGCCGCTGCGCCTCCTGGCCCAGCCCGTGGTAGTCGCGGTCGTTGAGCAGCTGTGAGCTGGCCAGGGTGACTCTCACTGCTGGCGGTAGCGTTCTGAGAAAGAGGTGGGCAAAGATAAAACTGTCATCATCTTCGCCTCTCAGGTTCATCATCCTCGCCATCAGATCTGCCGGCCTGTCTGCTTCCCCTTCTGTCAGCGCCAGAAGTCTCTCTGCTCGCTCTCCCTGCGAGGGAGTGAAAGCTCGAATGAGGGCGGCTTTCAGTGCGCCATACTTGTCGTCCTGGGGCGGGCGGTTGGTCAGGCTCTCCACCCGCTGCACTGTGAGGCTGTCCAGCTTCGCGACGACATGGTAGAACCTCGTTGCGTCCGCTGAGATTCCCCGAAGGTGGAACTGCGCCTCCACAGTGGTAAACCAGGAGCGCGGGTTATGTTGCCAGAAATCGGGCAGCTGTAGTGTGGTAGCTGCGTTAACCCAGTTGGCTCCTGAAGAGTCCGGTGCGGGAAGATCGTCGCCACCGGCCATAGTTTGTCGTAGGTCACCAGTGTAGAGGATGCCTTTCACAAACGAGACTGAGTTTATTTCTCAGGGTTGGTTTATTGAGAGGTCACATCCTCCAACAAGAACAGAATCTCAGAAAAGAGGTAGAACAATCATCCTTCACAGTTCTTATACCCTCCAAAGACACAAAAACCCCCAACATCAAATAACACACCCCCAACCCACAGTCCTTGAGCAAACATACAGCCCCCGAGGCTCCTTGGCGTCTCCATTGTCTCTCTCATCCTTCTAGCCTCCGGGGCTCCTGCTGGGACGTTTCTCTCCCACTTCTCCTAAGCAACCAACTTCACACCTCCCGTAGGTCTCTGCAGGGTCAGGTCCTCTTTGGCCATTGAGACGTGAAGCTTCCAGAATATGCACCGTCATGCCTACTAGGTATATGTGGGTGAATATGAATGCCATATATGCGCTCTAAATATGCGCCATAGGGGAAGGTATTCCAAATAGCATCTTTCCCATTAATTAGGTCGATTAACCATTTTATTTTAAATTACTTATTTAACATTTCAAAACTTAAAACATCCAGACCCCCATATTTTTTAGCATTACACAATATATTCTTTTTTAAATAATGGTTTTTATTCCTTCATAAGAAATTAAATAAGATTTTATCTAATTTCTTTGATATTTCTGGAGGCATTTCTAGTGATCAGGACACATAAACAGATGTGGATATTCCTTCAGCTTTAGATAATAGGACTCTACCATTTAGAGACAGATCTCTCATCAACCACAGATTAAATTTTTGGTTATTTGTTCTATTATAGGGTAGAAATTGGAAAGGCTGCGCAATCGCTCATTTTTTTCAATAATCACTCCCAAATATGTCACCTTGTCTTTAGCAGGAATGTCATTGATTTCTAATAAGTTGCAGTCTTTTAGCGGAAACAAAACTGATTTATTAAGATTTATTTTCAATCGTGAAACCTTTGAGAATTCTTGAATGCAGTCAACTGCCTTGCTCACTTCATCTTTATTAGATATAAAAATTGTAGTGTCATCTGCCAGCTTTGATCATTTGAATTCTTTGTCCAAGGTCTGAATACCCCAAAAATGTCCTTTTTAATGTGTGTTGCCATAATTTGTGTACCAAGAAGGAACAGAAAGGGTCTCAGTAGGCAGCCTTGTGTAATTCTGCGGCCAATCTCAAATCTCTGTGTTGTACCGTGGGCCAACTTCACTGAGCTGTTGCTGCCCTTCTACAAGGTAGTGATGCTTCCAGAAAATAGCTTCCAAATCCAAAGTGTTTAATGGTCTTAAACATAAATCTATGACTTATGGTATCGAATGCTTTATAAAAATCAATAGGATAAAACTCTCATTCAAGATATAATAATAATGCATCAGATTTATATAGCGCTTTATCATAGACACTCAAAGACGCTTTACAAGTAGATACATTATTCATTCACTCCAGACAGACAATGGTAGTGGCGAGCTACTACTGTAGCCACAGCTGCCCTGGGGCAGGCTGACGGAAACATGGCTGCCAATCCATGCCAACGGCCTCTCCGGCCACCACCGAACATTTATACACATTCATACCCAGTGTTATGGGCACTGGAGGCAATGCGGGTGAAGTGTCTTGCCCAGGGACACAACAGCAGGATATCTGGGGAGACCGGGATTCGAACTGCCAACCATCGGGTTATTAGACGACCTGCTCTACCTGCTGAGCCACTGCCGCCCATATATATTCATATATATTCATTATATATGAATATATATAATAATACATATTCATTATAGATATATTCATTATAATCAATCATATCTAATACCAATTGAACATTATTACATATATTTCTCCCTGACATAAAACCAGATTGTTCCTCATCAATGACATCATTTAATCCTGATTTTAACCTTTTGGCGAAAACAAGTGCAAATATTTTGACGTCATTATTCAAAAGACTAATTGGTCTCCAGTTTTCAATACTTAATCTTTTTTTGGTTTGGGGATTAATGTTATTAAGCCTTGGTGAAGAGTGGCTGGTGATTCTTCTGTGCAGCTTCTTCAAACATAACCTTCAAAAAGGGGGATAAAGTCTCAGCAAAGGATTTATAAAACTCCCTCGTTAAGCCGTCATTTCCAGGCGATTTGTTGTCCTGAAGAGAACTGATGGCTTCTTGAATTTCAATCAGATTTATTTCCTGATCACAAACTGACTTATAGTTGTCATTTATACTGTGTGTTATGGCAAAACTCAAGTGATTTTTTTCAGACTATCAGTTTGGACCGTGTTGTCATGGACAGCCTGATCAGTCTGGCCGGCTCTTTCATTAATCTGAGCAATTATAGTGTTTTGTAGTCCAGCCAAGGATGGGTCTTCACTCGGGGCTAGGAAACACGCTCCTGCCCATATAGAGTGATTCAGTAATCAGGGGCAGTAGAGCTCCTGACCAGATAGAGAGATGATATAGAGGGAAGTATGTAGTGGGAATGCACCTGCAAGCTGGTTGCCAACCGCCAATCACATCTAGAAGAAGAAGAATATTTTCAGCATACGATGTTACGATCACATACGGAAGGTAAGCGACGCGCATGCGTATAACAGGAAAAGGGCTGGACGCTGCACCGTGAATGGCTGATCCAAAAATGTGGCGCAATTTTGCAGCGTTATCTGTCTACGGTCTATTTCTGACGGAAGGTCAGCTGTTAGTGCTATATTTGTGGTGCAGCTTTTATATAATAATATGGAGTTGCACAATATTAATTCTGTTGTTGCAGTGCATCTCTTACATAGTCAGGCTGCAGTTAACTAAAAAAAAAACGCCGTTGTACCGGCGAAAATGGCGGACAGTCCATGTCTGTGTACAGAACTAAATTTGCCGTGTTTTATTAAATGTATGAAAGTCTAGTTATTTTGAAGTCTAAGTTTTTATTATGTTTTCTTTGGAAGGCCCTGTACATGATGCATAGAAAAGAAGGATAATACCAGACAGCTTGTCGTACATATGGTGAATATACAAAGTACTAATATATAAACTCGGACATGGTTATTGTTATATCTTTCACCCGTTACGTTACTCGATATAACAAATAATAACTCGGACCATCGACGTACCGTTAACGGTTTATTAGCGTAGCAGCCACTCATAGCACACAGCCAACGACAACACATTCAACATACTACATTACCCATAATGCATTTAGCAAAGGCACTACTACGGGTGCCGTAGTAAACCAAAATACATGACATCTCCTCCCCTCTTACAATAGATGTCCTAAGGAGATATCAAGTGTCTGCTGCAATTCTTGTGTCTTTGTTTGTCTCTTTTTTTTTTTCTTTATTATTATGCTACCTTAGGAGTGAGGGTAGACTACCTCATCCCAAAACTGTACCCTTGGGGATTATTCTGCCCCATTAATGTGGGTCAGTTGCTATCTAGTCTAATAATTCAGACGGACAGGAGGTCGTCGCTCCCTGGTGGGGTATCGGCGCTCTGCAGGAACATGAGTCTGAGTTCTTTCTAATGTGGAGGTTGCTTCTGGTGCTGATGCAGAAGAAGATGTCACATCTCCAGCTGGAACTCCGGTCTCTGAAGTGGTTGAGTTCTGCACTGGTGTAGGTGGACAACGTGGTGAGCTGGTGAGTGCATCGTTAGGATATCCAAAAGACGGTTCTGCAGGCGCTGGTGGTGTCTGCAGGAGTTGATCCACGTGTCTTTAACAAACACTGTCAGTGGTTTGAACTGTATATGAGACTGGTCCAGTTTGTGCGATAATAGTTGCAGGAACCCACTTAGGTTCACCTCTGTAGTTCCTGGCCAGCACAGATTCTCCTGACGTGAACGCTCTGTCCTTTGCCCGATGTCCTCTGTGCATAATTTGTTTCTCTTGTTGCTTTTGCACAGTGTCCTTTAATCCTGAGGGTTTCAAAAGGTCAAAGGTAGTGCGCAGATCTCTCTTGAACATCAGACTAGCAGGGGTTGTCTTTGTGATTGCATGTGGAGTGTTGCGGTAGCTTAGCAGGAACTTGTGCAGCCTCTGATGCAGTGTTCCTTGACCTTGTGATGCTTTTGATGCATGTTTCATTGTCTGCACAAACCTTTCTGCAAGGCCGTTCGTCGCAGGATGGTATGGAGCTGATTTAATGTGCTGCACTCCATTAGCTTGTAGAAAAGCATCCATTTCTTGTGAAACTAACTGAGGTCCATTGTCAGAAACTAGTTGTATAGGAGACCCAAAACGGCTAAACATTTCTCCTAATGCCTCTGTGGTCTTCTCTGTGGTGGTTGACCTCATAATAGCCACTTCAGGCCATTTACTGTGTGCATCCACAGCAATGAGAAACATTCTGTCCTCAAACGGACCTGCAAAGTCAATGTGCACACGATGCCATGGCTCCTGTGGGAACTCCCAGGGATGGAGAGGAGCCAATGGTGGGTTGTTCCGTACCTTGTGACAGGATGAACAGCTTTTGGCTATTTCTTCAATCTGCTTGTCAATGTTTGGCCACCAAAAATAGCTTCTCGCTATTTCTTTCATTCTCACGATTCCACTATGTCCTGCGTGAAGTTGCTGTAACACTTTTGTTCGACATGACAGGGGAATAATCACTCTCCTCCCCCACAGCAAACAACCCGACTGAACAGACAATTCTGTCCACTTCCCAAGGAAGGGCTTCAAGGTTGCGTCATCACCCGCAGGTTGTCCTTTAATGATCAAGTCCATGACTGCCGACAACACAGAGTCATTTCTAGTCCCCTTTTTCACCTGCACAGCTGAAACAGGTGCGTTTTCTACCTCTGTGAAGTAGAAGATGTCCACAGTGCTTGACTCTGGCTTCATGACAGGAAGTGGTAATCTGGATAACCCATCTGCATTACCATGACAGTCTGACTTTCGATACCTGATGTCATAGGAGTGTCCTGACAACAGCAACGCCCACCTCTGCAGCCGGGATGCTGCAAGAGATGGTATTCCCGTGTATGGTCCAAGGATGGTTGTGAGAGGTCGGTGGTCAGTAAAAAGTGTAAACTTCCGTCCATACAAGTACTGGTGGAATTTTCTGACACCAAACACAATGCTCAGAGCCTCTCTTTCTAGCTGAGCATAGTTAGCTTCTGCCTTGTTTAATGTCCTTGACGCAAAAGCGATTGGCTTTTCCTCACCGTCTAGCATTACGTGGGAAATCACCACCCCTACGCCATAAGGAGAGGCGTCGCAGGCAAGCTGGATCGGAAGTGATGGGTTGAAGTGGGTCAGAACCTCTGATGCAGTCAGTGCATCCTTTGCCTTCTGAAAAGCCTCCTGACAGCTTGCTGTCCACTTCCATGCTTCCTCTTTGCGCAGCAGGTTATGCAGTGGTTTTAATAGTGATGCCAAGTTTGGTATGAAACGTCCATAATAGTTCAGCAGTCCCAAGAAAGACTTCAGCTGACTGACATTTTGGGGTGGAGGTGCATCCACAATGGCTGTGATTTTCGATGGTGCAGTGTGTAGTCCCTTAGCATCGATCACATGACCTAAGTATTCCACGGATGACTGGAAAAACTCGCATTTATCCTTGCGGATTCTCAATCCATATTCCTCCAGTCTCTTGAGAGTTGCATCCAAGTTGCGCAGATGCTCTTCATCATCTGCTCCTGTACACAGGATATCATCCAGGTAGCAGTGCACTCCTGGTAATCCACTCAGGATTTGATCCATAGCTCGCTGAAAAAGTGCTGGAGCAGATGTGATGCCAAAAGGCAGTCTGCAGTATCTGAAGAGTCCTTTATGGGTGTTGATAGTCAGCATTTCACGTGACTGCTCGTCTACATGCATTTGTAAGTAAGCCTGGTTGAGATCTATTTTGCTGAACTTTTGTCCCCCACTCAGCCCCGCAAATAAGTCATCAATCAGTGGAAGGGGATACTGCTCTGCTGCTAGTACAGGGTTTACTGTTACCTTAAAGTCTCCACAGGTCCGGATTCCTCCGTACTTTTTGGGTACTGGAACTATGGGCGTGGCCCACTCACTGGTTGTCACAGGCTCCAGAACTCCATTCTTGACCAGAGCATCCAAGTCAGCCTCCACCTTTGGTCTGATGGCGTACGGCACTGGTCTGGCTTTCATGAACACTAGTTTACTGTCAGGTTTGACATGCAGCTTCACTATAATTTTTTTCATACTGCCTAGCTCATCACGAAAAACCTTTTTGTGCTTTTCCAGTATAGCCTGCAGCTGAGTGGAACTGTGTGACAGCTTCCTTACTTCTTGCCAGTCAAGTTGGATTTTCTTTAGCCACACACGCCCCTTTATAGCTGGACAGTTGTTCTTGGTAACATAAACTGGAAGCTCAGCAGTTTGGCCATTGTACTGAACAGTTACCTCTGTCATCCCTTTCATGGGCACTCGGTGTCCAGTATACGCCCTGAAGACGGTGTCTGAAGGCCGGAGTGGAAGATGTTTCAGAAACTTCTTGTAAATGCCATACAACACAAGTGATGCCTTTGATCCGGTGTCTATCTGCATTTTAACAAAATGTCCCTCCACTTTTGGTTTAGTCCAAAAGCCTTCTGAGCCTTCATTCACATTCATAATCCGGACAGTATTTATAGCAGTTGACACCTCTTCCTCTGAGGAGTCGCTCACTCTGTCCTCGCCATGTTTAACTGTGTGAACATTTCTTTTCTTTTTGTATTTTACCATGTCACTTTTATTCCTTGTCTTTGGGCCTTTGTCTTTGCTCCTTTTGCTTCTACATGCCCGCTCCACGTGGCCTTTTTTCCCACAGTTGTTACAGTCCATCTCTTTGCACCAACAGTCATTAGGAAGGTGTCCCACCTTGCCACAGCGGAAACATGGACCTGTTGTATTGGTTTTACCACTGTTGAGCTTATGTACTCTGCCTGTAGCATGCAGTTGGTGTGCTTCTTTGGAAGCCATCTCCATCATCACACTAATGTTAATGGCTCTTTCAAGCGTCAGATCACTTTCTGTGAGTAACTTCTTCTGTGCTGCTTTGTTCTGTAGTCCACACACAAGCCTGTCTCTTAATGTGTCATTTAAAACATCTTTAAATTCACAGTGTTCGGCTAACTTGCGTAGCGCTGCAACAAACATGTTAACAGACTCACCCTCTTCTTGGTTACGTCTGTGAAACCTGTATCTTTCTGCAATCACTAGAGGCTTGGGTGAGAAGTGGTGGGTCAGTGTGTCCACAAGTTCTTTGTAGGTTTTAGAGCCTGGCTTTACTGGCTGTAGGAGGTTGCGTAGTAGGTTAAATGTCTTGGGACCCATCACACTCAGAAAAGTGAGCACTAACTTTTCATCCGTTATTCCATTGGCCGCGACGAAATAGTCAAAGCGCTCTGTATAGGAGCTCCATTGTTCCGCACTCTCATCAAAGGGCCCAATAGAGCCAATAACTCCAGCCATTTCAACGCTCCTGGTTGAATGTCGCTCTTTCCCTTGCAGCTCCTTTCTGTAATGTCGTTGCTTCCCTCCGGCGTTACTCACGGAGTTTTTGTCCTTAACGATTTCCACTGCTCCGCTCCTCCCCGCTTAGCAGACAGCCCGCAGCATCCACCTCAGCACAGCGGCGCGGTGTATCACCCAGTCAGTGCGAAGTAGCGGCAGGAAAAACACGACAAAAAAAACCTCTCCTCCGTCGTGGACTGCAGCGTCGGTCCAGACGTCCTCGTTGCCACTTTTTGTTATATCTTTCACCGCTTTACATTACTTAATATAACAATGATAACTCGGACCATCGACGTAATGTTAACGGTTTATTAGTGTAGCAGCAACTTCATAGCACATGGCTAACAACAACGACTTGACATTACAGGTTACCCATAATGCCTTGAGCAAAACACTACGACGGGTGCCGTAGTAAACCAAAATACATAACAGGTATGGTCGTCAGCTAGGAAGATCAATCTGAAGACTGAGTCCAGAAAGCTCTCTCAGTGCTTTATTGGTCCTTATACCATCATCCATATTGTCAACCCAGTCGCTCTGCGCTTGGCTCTCCCTCCCTCCCTCCGCACCTGTCCCACCTTTCATGTCTCACAGGTGAAGCCATTTGTGTCCAGCCCTCTGTGCCCCCCTCCCAAGACTCTGCCCCTGCCGGTGATGATTGATGGTGACCCCGCTTGGAAGGTCAACCGCATCCTGGACGTCCGATTCAGGGTTCGTGGCCTACAATACCTAATGGACTGGGAGGGTTATGGTCCAAAGTGGAGGTCCTGGGTGCGTCCTTCCTTCGTGATGGATCCGCAGTTCATTAGGAAGTTCCACCGGACGCACCTGGGCAAGTTGGATTGGCTGCCGAGAGGCGTCCCATAGAGGGGGGAGTACTGTGGTGATCCGTCCTGTATGCCTGCTGTCTTAATTGTCTCCACAGCTGCACGTACACCTGTTCCACTCATTAGGCAGCCTTCTTAAGGAGTGCTGTCTCTTGGTCTGCACGGAGATGTCAACGCTCCTTCTGGAAGTAAGAACTCTACGCTAAGAGTCATCTACTCCGCCAACTAGGGAGTTTCGCCTCCCTCATCTTCCCTGTTTCATCAGGTCATCTGGGAGTTCATTCGCCCCAACACCAACTAAGCCTTCTGGATTTCATTCCTCTTTGCTGCTCTCCTCTTCTCCCCTGTGCACAGGTGGATTCCCCTGGGGGACCTCCTCCTCCTGGCAGTGGACCGGGACTTCCACCTACACGCTGTGTCATCACTGTTTCATCATATGAACATGCCTGCACAGCCTCACCTGCACCACTGTCACCAGCAAGGGCACGCAACGGACTGAGGCAAGTGGACGGGGCAGCTCGGAGGTTCTTCAGCGCATACAAACAATCATCACACCTAAAAAACTCAAGTCTATATAAACTGGTTGAAAACACAGTATAAAGTCACTCTAAAAAGGTTAAAGGGTACCTGCAGTGAATTTTAATCAATAGCTCTTTCAAAGGATCAAATACGGTACTAGTGTTTCCGTCCGGTAATTCTGGTCATGATTCCTTCTCAAATACGCGCAAGTTTCAAGCCACTGCTCTGTCAGTCAGTGTCAGCGACATCTTGCTTCCTCCAAGGCCAGTTTCAGCACGGTAGTGACGCACAGTCGTTGCTTTGTGCCACTGACTGGGCTGCAGTATAACAGTCAACAAAGTTTCAAGATCAGAATTTTATGTAATTTTTTACAACCATGTAGTACAAGCAAATCTACCAGCATATAATTTAATGAAATAAAGTTCTACTATATCAAGATTTATTCAACGTGTTCTGAAGTTCCTTGACTGGGAACTTGCCTGTTTGTCAGGTCTCCTTCAGCTGCTGGTCCCCGGCAGTACCTGCAGATCATGCGGTCAATGAAGGCCATTTCCAAGGACTGTTTGTGCAGTATATATCCATGCAGATTTTTCCTCTTTTCAAGTCGGATCTCAACCCACTGAGCAGCTGCTAAACACATTTACTCGTCCATGGTAAAGCTGGAATCAACGAGTGAACATCACTTCTGGCCGGCGATTGCTGCTCCCCTTTGGTTTTGACTGAGCAGTTTTCATGGGATAAAATTATTCAGCTTTCTGACTCTAGGGGTTATTTTAACTGAAGAAACACATTTTTGGTTTATAAGTAATACTTAAAGCAGGATTAATGTTGTTATAGTGGCCAGTACTGGTTTCCTTTAAGAATCACTGCTCTAAATCAGTCATGCAAAATGAACTAAATGTAGCCCCAAGTTTTCCACACAAATGAGATGTTTCAACTACTATTACAACTTACATAAAAAAAGTTAGTCTCTATTCTTTGTAATGAAATGCTTTAACTTTTCATCATGTATTTTGTAACGGCAGCAGCTGTGTTTGTTTGATCCATGTGAGAAACATGGCAATTCTAGTGACTGTTGTAATTTCCCCGCTATATAAGTCAACAGTGACATCCTTTCTAGTATTTGACCTCTGGTTGTACAGCAATGCCTCCCAAAGATTTGTTTTGGCAGGTATATATATTCACAGCCTGGCTCTGTGTGCCAGGCAAAAGTTGTTTACTTTGTGTCTGGGGAACCCCCAACCCGGAAATGACCTTTGACCTCTGGGGAATCCCTTGGGAATTCCCTACCTTTTCTTTTTTTTTTTTACTTTATTCACTCCATATTTTCTTTTAAAAACCTAGGTTTGGAAATTTGTCCTTTGAGATTTAAAAATTATTGAAATAATTTGCCATCAAAAATGCATGAGGTATAAGATTATTCACAACAGGAAGTAGACGATTTGAGACTTCCTGTCCAGCAGCATATGGCAATGGACACATTCAGCATGGCTGGCTAAGAACGAAATCCAAGCCATCCAGCGGTTTGCCTCAGCCCAGGTAGGGTGAAACTGTCATAATGATGAAATAATCCCTCATAGCCAATTATCTACCCGATATTTTGTGAATTGTTTGAGAGATGATGATATTTTTGAAGTTTGTTGAAGTGTGACTAGACCATGTGACTGTCAGGGGTAATCCATTGCCTATGTAACTTTTCACCTAGTCTCCATGCATGTGCAAAAAACTGTAATAGTTGTGAAAAAGTAATTTTTGAAGCTTCATTTTGTGAATAGGGATGTATTTTTGACTTGAAGTAAATGCAGTATTATTCTGGTCGATCACTGCTGCAATTCCCGGCCTGCATGGCCTTTGGTAGTTTAGAAGTGCAAATCTGGCAATCTGTTATTTACTGGATGCCTAGTTCTAGTCAATTTTATTGTTATGTTTTTGAATTGACATCTTGACTTTAAATTAGCTGAAATACCAATTTACAAGGTATTTATTCCGGGCTATTAATTGCAGACAAGTGTGAGAGCCTGCAAGGAATTTCTGCCCTCGGAAGGCTGCGACACGGCAAAGTGGTCAGTGAAATGTTTAACTCTGTTGAAGTTTAATGATGGTTGTTTGAATATGCACATGTTCAAAGAATAGAAACTTTTTGTGTGTGTTTCTAATATGAAAATCTGATGTGCACAAGCCATACAATTTTAAATGTGGATTTGATAATCTGTTGTATTTGTTTGCAGTAAATGCTGCATAATTTTTGCTGGTAGCTTTCTTGCAACAACTCAGTAAACCTAAGAAATCTATCAATTTGAGATCATAAATGTTTACATTTGTGTGTATGCAGTATGATTTAATTTCTGTAATACTAGAATTTTGTGTCCACAGCTAAAATAATGTTTCTTGTGTTTGATATGTTTCAGTCTTTACGGTGTTTGATGCAATAAAGTCAAAAGCAAGGACATTAAAGATGTGTCAAATATCAGTTATTGCACACCAAAATGCAGCTCATAATCCGGGGCCGGAACATATTTAACCAAGACACTAATATATTTTCTCTCTTCTTATAGAAGCAGCTTGGATCAGGGCATTAGTTCACTGCTGCCTGAACTGTCCACACTCAGGGTAGATGGAGTCTGCTGTGATTTTCCCGCTGACACGGCTCCACTGATAACAACTATGGCTACAGCCAATGATGCACCTCTGACTGACTCTGTCTGGAAAAGTGCAACAAGGTAGTGTATTATCCTATCACATGCCAGCACGGAGAGTGCCAAAGACCCGTCCACACACAGATGCCCCAGCTCCCCCACAGCTTCCACTGCATGAATCCAGACTGGGACCCTCTACCTGTTCTTTTGTTTGCTCTGAACATCAGCAGCTCCACATGGCGTCTCTGGAGACGTCATTTGAAACGGCACACAAAACTGAAAACAATACAAAAGAACAAAGTCCATGTGTTGAGTGGCACCAGCTAAGGAGGCCCCGTGTCCCCTCGTCAAAATTCAGGGAGGTGTCACATGAGAGCACAAAGCTCAGCTGAAAATCTTGCCAAAAGACTTCTGAGACCAAACTACCAGACAGCAGACAAGAGGAGGGGCCTTGACATAGAACCTGCTGCAGTAGAGGAGTACTGCAGAGCAAGGGAGGTCAACCATTACCCCTGTGGGTTCCTGATCCATCCAGACACACCACGGACGCGGTCGTCACCTGATGGGATTGTGTATGATCCAGAGGAGCAGAATGTTTTTGGCCTGGTTGAAATGAAATGTCCAAATGGATCAAGCTCTGTGGACTGTCCATCCATTCAGATCAGTGAGGTGAACAAACACTGAAGAGATCACAGCCTGACTTTAGGCAGATCAGGGCCAGATGCTGACATCTGGATTGGACTGGTGTGACTTTGTTGTCCACACACAAGAAGACGTGCTTATTCAGAGGATTCCCAGAGACGAGGAAGTGATTGAAATAATCAAAGAAAAGTGGACTGTTTCTGTTTTTATGTGTATCTCTATGCCTCTCTTGTAAGTTCGATGGAAATAGGTCTCTGCTACAAAACCAGAATGTGAGTCTTGATTGGGTTCAGGTCAATCAAATCTGGACTTTTGATCTGATCACTCAAAACTTACTAGAAATAATTTGTTCATAAATAAGTGTTGTCGTCTCTCTTCTTTGTTTCACAAGTTCATGCCTCTATAATACACCTTAACAATAGTACCTTTTGTAAAATGACATGTTTACAGTTTACATGATTATTGTATTTTATGCTGAAATATCTACTGTGTGAATGTCTGTAGTTAACATTGTAATAGAGATAAAAAGCATGGGAGCCTTTGTTTTGTCCAGAATATGGTGATTATCATAGAAGATCAGAGGAGAAAACCTGACAGATGTAAGGTCCAATATAAAGGGATTTATTAACTTGAGCAAGAGCAAATATTTCAAAATCTTTCACGCAAGTAGACACATATACAGTAACTGGTATTTACAGATTTCATTCTAAGTACACACAGATGTTTCTGCAAACATGTCAAGCAGGTAAAGATGGATACTGAACATACATTAACAGTAAATAGAAAAATTGGCTATTGAACAGTTTAAACTTAACTAGATTCATGTATTTTCTATGTACAGTTAATACTTTTTTTCACAAAGTGAATCTGGTGGAGTGAATCAGTGCTGAACTGACTGTCTTGCTCGTGCTTTTACAAGACGCCCATTTTCATAGTTTGCTAAAAGATGTGCAACAGTTTACAGCTGATTAATGTTGCCAAAAAGCCGCAGCGGGATCTCAGTGTCCAAGAACTTGTGTTCCTCCACGCTGCGTATTTGCCACTCCACATGCACCCTGAGACATGCAACAGCTTGGGTTTCTCTCACCTCACAAGCTGACATCTGGGATCTGCCAGAGAGGAATGGTGGCCTATAGATTTTACATGGCACCAAACCATCAACGAGAAAGCCTGGTTCAGCCATCCCAGAGCTCAGAAGGGACAGAATCCCAGACTCTAGCAGGATCTGCTTGTCACTGATGGATCCAGCATACAGTGGTGAAATGAACGTGACCGCCCCATATGAGGGTGGCTCCTAGCAGCTCCTAGCTCCTAGCAGACCTTTCAGAGCACAGTGGGACTTATAGGCAGAGAACCCTACACTCTGAAGAAGAGGGGATGATGGGCACTGACACCTCAGCTCAGTGCAGTCCAGGATGACAGTAGTGTCCTCAAAGTCCTGAAACTCTGCTGCCATATGCTCCCTTATTTTCTCCTCTGGTACCCAGATCCTCACTGAACCGAGCACCGTGGACAGAAAGTTGCTCCATGTGGTAATAATTCCACTCACTGTGGACTGGTGGACCCCATACCGGTCAGCAAGGTCATGCTGTCTTGAACCCAGTGCAAGGTAGTTCAGCAACAAAAAAGCTCATCTATTGGCTGCAGGGAATGAGTCTGGAAGAAGGAAATGAAAAGGTGCATTATTTTTCTCTGACATGTTTTTGATCACATCATGTTTTGTCATGCTGGTCCATAGAAGAATCATCCAGTATCAACCTCATTTTTACTCCAAACACTTCCTGCAGTGTGACGAGGCTGGATGAAGTTGCCCCTCTGCGCTTGTGTGACAGAGACCACAGATGACAGCGCTGCTCTATCAAGGTCCAGAAGTGCAGAAGATGTCGACAGGATGCAAACCTGACAAAAAAGGAGCCCATTGTTACAATTTTCACTTCCAGTCCAGTCAGCCATAAACTAAGAAAACCCAAACAGAAAACATCATCTAGGGAGGGGCTGACGTGCTCATGTGAGTCGCCTCCCTCTCCTTCTCTTCCTCTTTCCCTTCTCTCTCCACCTCTTTCTCCCTCCACTTTAGATGCATCAGAACAAAAGCATTATTAAATAAGCTGTTCCAGATAAGTAGGTCAAATAAGTTCATTTTGTCTTCTTTCAATTATTTATCTTTTGTTCTTATAAAAGACAAAAATAAAAAAAATGAAAAATAAATAAAAATAAAAAATAAAGACATCTCCTTTCTGATCCAGATAATATTCTACCAGTTAATGTCATCATATATTGCATATCCAATACCCATATGTAATAGAGAATCTCCAGCATTTCAGCTGACTGCAGCATTATACATTTCCTATGGAAACTGCATATTGACAAGTCTATATGTACAGTGAAACAATCATCCATCTTTATCAAGTCATGTTAGGCTTTATACAGTGGGGTAAAAAAGTATTTAGTCAGCCACCAATTGTGCACGTTCTCCCACTTAAAAGATGAGAGAGGTCTCCAATTTTCATCATAGGTATACCTCAACTATGAGAGAGAAAATGAGAAAAAAAATATCCAGAAAATCACATTGTCTGATTTTTAAAGAATTTATTTGCAAATTATGGTGAAAAATAAGTATTTGGTCAATAACAAAAGTTCATCTCAATACTTTGTTATATACCCTTTGTTGGCAATGACAGAGGTCAAACGTTTTCTATAAGTCTTCACAAGGTTTTCACACACTGTTGCTGGTATTTTGGCCCATTCCTCCATGCAGATCTCCTCTAGAGCAGTGATGTTTTGGGGCTGTCGCTGGCCAACACGGGCTTTCAACTCCCTCCAAAGATTTTCTGTGGGGTTGAGATCTGGAGACTGGCTAGGCCACTCCAGGACCTTGAAATGCTTCTTACAAAGCCGCTCCTTCATTGCCTGGGCGTTATGTTTGGGATCATTGTCATGTTGAAAGACTCAGCCACATTTCATCTTCAATGCCCTTGCTGATGGAAAGAGGTTTTCACTCAAAATCTCACCATACATGGCCCCATTCATTCTTTCCTTTACATTGATCAGTCGTCCTGGTCCCTTTGCAGAAAAACAGCCCCAAAGCACGATGTTTCCACCCCCATGCTTCACAGTAGGTATGGTGTTCTTTCTCCTCCAAACACGACAAGTTGAGTTTTTACCAAAAAGTTCTATTTTGGTTTCATCTGACCATATGACATTCTCCCAGTCCTCTTCTGGATCATCCAAATGCTCTCTAGCAAACTTCAGACGGGCTTGGACATGTACTGGCTTAAGCAGGGGGACATGTCTGGCACTGCAGGATTTGAGTCCCTGGTGGCGTAGTTTGTTACTGATGGTAGCCTTTGTTACTTTGGTCCCAGCTCTCTGCAGGCCATTCACTAGGTCCCCCTGTGTGGTTCTGGGATTTTTGCTCACCGTTCTCGTGATCATTTTGACCCCATGGGGTGAGATCTTGCGTGGAGCCCCAGATCGAGGGAGATTATCAGTGGTCTTGTATGTCTTCCATTTTCTAATAATTGCTCCCACAGTTGATTTTTTCACACCAAGCTGCTTACCTATTGCAGATTCAGTCTTCCCAGCCTGGTGCAGGTCTACAATTTTGTTTTTGGTGTCCTTTGACAGCTCTTTGGTCTTGGCCATAGTGGAGTTTGGAGTCTGACTGTTTGAGGTTGTGGACAGGTGTCTTTTATACTGATACTGATAACGAGTTCAAACACCGCTGCACGGTGGCACAGTGGTTTAGCACTGTGGCAGCACAGTTTTACCCTTGGCCAGGGGATC
Organism: Pholidichthys leucotaenia; assembly: GCA_020510985.1. Lineage (NCBI taxonomy): Eukaryota > Metazoa > Chordata > Actinopteri > Cichliformes > Pholidichthyidae > Pholidichthys > Pholidichthys leucotaenia. Next base: position 232,409 of record JAJAQF010000044.1, read on the forward strand.
GCGGGGATCATGAGGTCGTGGGTTCGATCCCAGCCCCCGACCAACAGTGAGCTGTGTGGAGTTTGCATGTTCTCCCCGTGTTGCGTGGGTTTACTCCGGGATTTCTCCGGTTTCCTCCCGCATACCAAAAACATGTAGGTTTAGGGCGCTCGCGCACGCAGCGACCAGCAGCCAGTGGCTTGTCACCAGACTGCAAACCAAGTCTACCTACGGGTACAAATAAGTAACAAAAAAAAAAACAAACAGGTGCCACTAATACAGGTAACAAGTGGAGGACAGAGGAGCCTCTTAAAGAAGAAGTTACAGGTCTGTGAGAGCCAGAAATCTTGCTTGCTTGTAGGTGACCAAATGCTTATTTTCCACCATAATTTGCAAATAAATTCTTTAAAAATCAGACAATGTGATTTTCTGGATTTTTTTTCTCATTTTGTCTCTCATAGTTGAGGTAAACCTATGATGAAAATTGGAGACATCTCTCATCTTTTAAGTGGGAGAACTTGCACAATTGGTGGCTGACTAAATACTGTTTTGCCCCACTGTATATATAATGTGAATGCTGTGGATATTGAAAATGGGCACTTTTAACAATTAAGATGTTCTACATGGATATTTATAGATCTGTGTCGTTAAATCCTGGCATGACCCCCAAAATTTAAAATATTATATGGTTTAAGACAACGTTGCTCCATTTCTCCTTAATTGTTATCTTGACAGCACAGCTCCTCACATTGCTCATCAATAATTCCACAGAACTTCAAGGTACTACTTTTCTTGAAAAAGAATTTAAAATAAGCCAGTTTGCAGATGACACATTTATCTTTTTAAAGAATAAATCCCATGGCTCGTAAAGCCCTCAACAAAATCTCAGTATTTTCCAAGGCATCTGGGTTGTCTCTTAACATCAAAAAATGTGAATTACTTCCTATCCATACCTGCATTGACTCCAGTATTGAATCTATTAGAGTAGAACCTGAAGTGAAATACCTGGGAATAACACTTTCTAAAAATCACATCAGAAGAGAAGATGTTAATATAGCCAGTCGTATTGTAGATATGAAAAAATCCCTCAGTTTTTGGCTCAGTAGAGACCCTACTATTTTTGGCAGAGTTCTTTTATCTAAAGGAGAAGGAATCTCAAAGCTCATCTACCCATGTCACCCTAACATGTCTCCAATAATAATATTAAGAAAGCCAACGCTTATTTTCCAGTTTCTGTGGAAAAACAAAACCCATTATATAAGATAAGATAAGATAAGATAAGATAAGATAAGCCTTTATTAGTCCCACAATGGAGAAATTCCAGGATTGCAAAAGCACAGGGATAGCAACACTCAGAGCAATAATTTAGAAGATAAGAAAATAAGAGCAGTGAATATACATATGTACACATAAATATATAAATATATATACACAGTGCGGAGCATTGTAGCTAGATGGAATAAAGAGCATAATCATCTATTTAGTTACCCCACATAGTATGAATATGTACCCATACATATTGTCACCCTCTTTAACTAACTGGCAGTTAGTCAAAGACTATGATAAAAGGGTATTCCCTTCCGCCCTCCCAAGAGAGCAGACGCTTTTTCCTTCTCTCTTGCTCTGACTTTTTTTTCCTTCCTCCCTAACTACTGGATCCCAGCTTGCTGTTGTCTGTCTGCGTCTAACTGCGACCGTCGAAAGAAAGAAATTATGGAGTTAATAAGCTGGGCTTTGAACACAATTGACACTATTTTTTCAACAAGGAAAAGTGCTCCGGGGGAAGCTGTCTGCCCCGCAGGAACGGCTCCAGCGGGCTATTTACGTGACACAAGTAATTGGAAGATCTTGTGTCTCACTAATCTCTCTATCGAAGATATTGAAGATTTGTATGTCTTCGTGATAATGGTGATCGGGATCTTTCTGATTGGAACTGGGATTGTCCTGGTGTACCGCAAATTGCTGAAGATGGATACAACCTATCAAAATGCTGGCCAGGCGAGGTGCATCTGTCAAATTGAAAAATTGGAGAAGACCCTGATAGCGACAAATGGAGAACTGTCTCGGAAGGTGGATTACATCATGGTCTCGCTTAGGTCTTTCCACGATGGATTTAAAGCCCCGCAAGGAAGGATTAAGTACTGAATCTACAGAAGAAATAAAAAGCCTTCTCTGTGATCAGTCCGATTTGGCTCAATTTCCCCATGAAAATTCCTCCTGGCTGTCTGCAGTCTGTGTTTTCAAAATCATCGAGCACAAGGCCTTGGACAGCCATCTGGACAGCCTGCCCAGATATTCGCAAGGACGATCGGCGGCAGCCAGACAAAACATCTCCTGCCAAGTGCCCTTGTGTTCTCTTATTATCATCAACATTGCTTCAACAGCGCACACACATTGATCCATGAACTGAATAAAGATACACACACTGCTCTCTTGTGTCTTGTGTCTTGTGAATCCTGTCTTGCGTATGTGCATCGAGAGCCTTTTTTTTCCCTTGTAATCATAATATTGATTGATTATGCAACCAGTATTCTGAATCAATGATTTTTTTGCTCCTTCCTATTGTTCCTCATATTATTCTTATTCTTATGCTACCTGTACCCTCTATCCTGTTGGCAGGCGCGTCCCCGATGCAGCCGTGTCACTGGAAATGCAGGTTCATTTTCTGTGTCAAGTCAAATTCTCTCATATGTTATCAGTGATCTGTTAATGTACTTGGCAATAAATCTTTTCTGATTCTGATTCTGATTCTATTAAAGCAATAGATTTTGAAACAATGAAAGGAACCATCAAGGTTAAATAGATAGAAGCTTTTCTTGCTAATCCAAATTCCATGTGGTCTCACATTCCCAAATCCCTGTTTAACCCCTTGCACACTGGTCAATTTCCCTAAAAACGCCAAAAAATAATGTGCCCAAAGTAAATCAAAAGCTGTTCTTCAACCCTTTGCAGCATCTTCATGGGGTTGGTCTCATTTAAAAGAAAACACTTTGAATTTTTTTGGCAAAACAGTCATAATCTCTCTAAGTGCTCCTGCCACTGAGTAATAGTCATCTAAACATACTGAACTTGAAGAAAATAAATTTCGCCTGGGTGTTTTTTTGGATACAAATGCTTGCAAATAACACACAGCTTCAGATACTGGCTGGAAAATGCAACAGAAATGTAGAACCAAGTGTTATCCAGCTGAGGTCAAAATTTTGTAACAATACCACAAAAAAATGAATATATTACACAGCTTTTTTTCTTAGGTTGTTCCCAGGCGTTTTTGAACTGTGCCAAATTGTGCCAAATGGCACAGTTTGGAAAAACGTCTGTAACTTTTGAATGATTCAATATAGAAGCTTTATCTTGGTCTCTAATGAAAGGTGAAGGGCTGTGTGTGTGTGTGTGTGTGGGGGGGGTATTTATTCATTCATGAATGAATGAATGAACAAACAAGCCCCCACACACAAAGAAGCATGCCACGTAAAAAATGTGTGGCTTTTTTTTACAAGAAAAAATAACCTACAGTGCACTAAAAATTATACTAAAATATTTGTCATGTAGAAGATAACAACTTCCCCCCCACTACAGAGGACGGACATCGCCCATCGCTACATGACGGAAAGCGGTGACGGTGCGCCGCGGTCTACTACGCACAGTTGCACTAAAATATCTGCAATATATCTGCAATCCGCTACAGAAGAGTAGCGGGGGGTGGGGGGGGGGGTTCGCAACATGACGGACCCTGACCGGAGCAGTCCGGGTCCGTCATGTTGCAATAATGCACAGTTGTAATTTACCGATCGGTCAAAAGTCATTTGGATTACAATTTTCAGGGATAAAGAATAATTTAGCTTATAACACTTACCTGTCCACAACAGCAGTGTCGCTGGCGAACTTCTCTTCCTCATTGTCAGACGAACATGATGCTGATCCGCTTATTACAGAATCTTGGTTCTGGTCACGCGACCCGGTCAAACCATAATTCCATTATTGCGGTTTTGCGCTTCCATGATTGCGGTTTTGGTGAACAATTTTTCAAAACAAATAAGAACAGTAGTAAGAAAAAAAAGACTGGCGAACGCCTGTGTGTCACCCAGCCTTACACAAAACAGCTTTCAAACTTCTGTGCTTCAATTGGCTGGCTGTATTCGCAGCTGTTGGTAGGCGGGTCCTTCTTGCTAGGTTTTCAGTCATTGGTTCTTCAAGGTTTCAGAAATCCAATTCAAGGCTCTTATTAGTCGAATGAGAGGTCAATCACATCTAAACCAATCAAAGCACTCCTTTGGCTTTCTGTTCGCGGCTGTGTCTGTAGTGGAAGAACGGAAATGCAGCTTTTTTTTTCAGTGCGCTCTAGGACACAGCGCCCTCGTGCGCTCTAGGATGCAGAGACGTGTCCGCCCGCGGTACACCGGAGAGCAAGAGGTTAAAAAAATGGTGGACTTGCTTTTCTCTTGAAATGCAACTTTGAAGTTAGTAAAATTCCCATTAAACTTTCCAGTTTTTACAAACAGGTTCTTCTTTTTTGGAAAATGATTTTCACACATCATGTTTCTCCCCATGGATCAACTGTGGAATAACAGAATAATAACTGTTAAGAACAAATCCATCTTCAGAAAAGACTGGTATGAGAATGGTCTTCTTTTTGTGATGGACTTGATGGACACTGATAGCAACTTGTTGAATTACATGTCTTTGTTATCTAAATATAATCTGAAGTGTACACAGAATGGATATAATGTTTGACGTATAAGATGTGCATGTTATGACACGAGCGTCGGTTCTGATCGCGCTCGGGTTAAAGTTATGTCTCGCTGCCGGCCTTGACAGCTGCGGGCGGTATTCTGGCCTCTCCGGGCTCTTATTGTGAAAGTGCTTGGTGGGGCTTCTGCCTGTCAACGGTCGGTCAGCTGTGTGTCATCATTGTCATTAGTACCTTGTCTATTTAAGCTGAGCACTGGCGTCGGTAGGACGCAGCAGTGTCTGATCGCCAACCTGGTCGTTTATCTGTTCACCCACCGTCACGTTGCGGATGCCTGGACTGTTTTCACACCTCGGCTGCCTTGGGCTTGACCGTCTTTCACCGGTACCAGTAAGTGCGCTACATTAGCCTTATTCCTCCCGGCGTGTATTGATCTGTAAGTCCCTGCCTTAGCAGCCAGTGTGCTATTATTATCAAGCCTGACTGTGTGTGACTGTCTCCTGCTCTGGACCTTTAGTGTGCTGTATAGCCCTATGCCTCCTGTTATGTGAAGACTCCTGTCATTATCTCAGCAGCTTGTGTTAACACCTTTTCACCGTAATAAACTCACTGAAAAACTCACTGGTGACTCTGTGTGCGTCTTATGCTGGCTCGTGAGGGCCAGCGCATGACAGTACACTGCTGCTCAAAACAGCGTTTACGGTGATGCCAACCTGAGACGCTATTCACCAGTGAGTTTGAGTTTTGGACATTGCTTTTCCCTGTCTGGGTCCTGTGTATGTGAGCAATGCCGTCACCGAAGAGCCACGTGCTGACGGGTGTTTTGGAAGCCGTGGATGAGCTGCTCATCTCCGCTTCCCTGTTGGACTATGACCACGGCATACATTGGTACCTGGACGCCGCCGAAGATGTTCTCTGTAATCTCTCTCCCCGCTACGCCAACCACCCGGAAGTCGATGCGAGGAGGGAGGACATCGCCGCACAACGCGAATTATTCCTGATGATGGAGGAGGAACGCGGCATGAAGCAGGTGAAGAAGCACTCCTGCTCTTCGCCTATGGATCCTGATCCTGCCTTCGATCCATTTCGGGAGTTCGCACCATCTGGGGGCCGGCGAAGGCGTCGGCGTCACGGCCGGGCGCATCTTCGGCAAGCTCCTGCTCCGGATCCAGTTCCGGGCCGCCGGGATGACCCCCTCAACCAGCCAGCTGCTGAGAGTGAGCTGAGTCCTGTGCCGGTGGGCTCCGTTCTTGGATCCTTTTTTACCATCCAGCGAGCGAGGGAAGGAGCAACGTCCGCTACAGCTGACAACATCCTCCCCCCGGGAGACAGGCAAGTCCAAGTTCACTTTCCTAGTAATAATAGTGATCTGTCTTGTCTGACTCCTGGGGGTGAAGCTCAGGGTTCGCAGCTCCCTGAGTTTCTTTCCCCAGCTGTAGCCACTTGTATTAAACCTGCTGCCTCTGTGTCTCCTCCTGCGGAGCGGTCCTCGGCGTCAGTCCCACGCCGTCGAACGAGGGGGAGGCCTGCAGCTCTGGGAAATATCCCGGCCCTGCAGCCTTGCTTTGGACAGAGCAGAACGGACTGCAGTGAGGAGCCAGAGCCGACGAGAGAACGTCCCCAGGGTTCCACAGGGATGCAGCCTGAGTCAGCAGGTCCAGGGTCCTCTGCCCCTGCGTCATACGGGTTATTAGCGTGGACGCCAGCGCGTGAGGATCCAGCTGCAGAGACCATCAGGCCGGCTGTGGAACCCGACACAGCCGAGTGGGAGCCCGACAACGAGTTTCTTCTTGAACCTGGATCGGTGAAGTCCTGGACGGCTCCAGAGCCCGAGTGCAGGCAAGTGCTCTTTCTTGTTTTCCTGTATGGTGTGTTAGAGCATTTTTGTCTGCCTCATGGGGAGGCGAGTGAGGGGCAGCCGGCCGCTGCACCCAAGCTCGTCTCGCTGGGCTCTGGCACTGCCGGTGGAACTGATCCCGGTCCTCTCCTGTTTTCTGAGCACCTCCACAGCGTTACCGGTCCGGAGCCAGTCAAGGTCACGGGACTGGGGGTTCCAGGTTCGGAGATGGAGGTCGTCGTCGGAGCAGTCCTGACCCAGTCGAGGTCCGACGTGTGGGCCGAGGAGACCCGGTCGGGGTCCGATGTGTGGGCCGAGGTGACCCGGTCGGGGTCCGACGCGTGGGCCGAGGTGACCCGGTCGGGATCCGACGCGTGGGCCGAGGTGACCCGGTCGGGGTCCAACGCATGGGCCGAGGTGACCCAGTCGGGGTCCGACGAATGGGCCAAGGTGACCCAGTCGGGGTCCAACGTGGGTGCAGCGGTGACCCAATTGGGGCCCGTCCTGACCCAGTCGGGGTCCGACGCATGGGCTGAGGTGACCCAGTCGGGGTCCAACGTGGGTGCAGCGGTGACCCAATCGGGGCCCGTCCTGACCCAGTCGGGGTCCAACGTGGGTGCGGCGATTACCCAATCGGGGTCCGACGAGGTTCAGTCGGGTTCCGGCTCAGGTGTGGCTGTAACCCAATCGGGGTCCGACGAGGTTCAGTGGGGGTCCAGCGCAGGTGCGGCTGCGACCCAATCAGGATTGGAGGGGGTCCAGGTTTTTGGTTGTCCCCCTCTCAGGAGCCACCAGCTGGGGGCCATTAGTGGGTTTTGTTTGGCAGATCGGCGCTCTCCTGTTTTGTCGTTTTCAGGTGAGCGGCTGCATGCAATCCCTCCACGGTCCTGTTGGTTGTGGGATGCAGGCCGGCCACCCGAGGAACTGCTTGGAGCGTTCGGCGTCTTGGGTTGGCCACCCAATAAACTGTGTGTGTTACGGGGTGACCTGGTTCGGCCACCAGAGGACTTATTTCTGGGGGCATAGGACTGGAGCAGGCCACCTGACTGATCATGTACTGTGGGATTTTCTGTGGGCCCATATGGTGCCAAGTCATGTTTAGTATGTCTAGCAATTTTTGTTGTTTATCAAAGTCATAGTCTTAGTCAAGTCTGAGCAATTTTTGATTGCCTCTTGTTTCCTTGTAAGTCATAGTCTTAGTCAAGTCTGAGCAATTTTTAGATTGCCTCTTGTTTTTTTTTTCTTGTAAGCCAAAGTCATAGTCATAGTCAAGTTTGAGCAATTTTAGATTGCCTCTTGTTTCTTTTTTCTTGAGCCACAGTCGTACTCTTAGTCAAGTCAGAGCAATTTTTTGATTGCCTCTTGTTTTTTTTTTTTTTTGAAGGCCATAGTTTAGTTATAGCCAAGTCAGAGCAATTTTGGATTGCCTCATGTTTTTTTTTTTTTTTGGGGAAAGCCAGTCTTGCCATAGCCAAGTTAGGTCAGGGCAATCTGGTTTGCCCCATGTGTTTTGCAGTGCTTAGTTTAGTTTTGTCTTTGTTGTTTTGTTCTCCACTCCTTCTTGAGGGGCTATAGTATGGAGGTTTTTGTTCATAGTTTCCAGGGGTTTACTTGTATTTTTGGTCTTGTGTGTTTGTTTTTTTTTCATAGTCGCCGTGTTTAGCACGTATTTCTTTTGTGTCCATAGTTGCAGTCATGTATTCTTTTTATAGTCATGTTTTTCCACAATTGGTCATGTATTTCTTTCCTTTGTTTTTTTTTCCCAGAGTCATGTGTTTGTATTTATTTCTTGTTGGTTTCCATAGTTATCGTGTGTTTCCATGTATTTCTTGTATGGTTTTCTTGTCTGGTCTTTGTCTTGTTCTTGGGTTGGTTTCTCTCCCTCCGCACCTGTCCCCCAACCTCCCACCCTGGGGGGGCAGGGTGGTTCCTTGGGGCGTTCGGAGTCCGCCCGTGGAGGGAGGGTACTGTTATGACCCGAGCGTCGGTTCTGATTGCGCTCGGGTTAAAGTTATGTCTCGCTGCCGGCCTTGACAGCTGCGGGCGGTATTCTGGCCTCTCCGGGCTCTTATTGTGAAAGTGCTCGGTGGGGCTTCTGCCTGTCAACGGTCGGTCAGTTGTGTGTCATCATTGTCATTAGTACCTTGTCTATTTAAGCTGAGCACTGGCGTCGGTAGGACGCAGCAGTGTCTGATCGCCAACCTGGTCGTTTATCTGTTCACCCACCGTCACGTTGCGGATGCCTGGACTGTTTTCACACCTCGGCTGCCTTGGGCTTGACCGTCTTTCACCGGTACCAGTAAGTGCGCTACATTAGCCTTATTCCTCCCGGCGTGTATTGATCTGTAAGTCCCTGCCTTAGCAGCCAGTGTGCTATTATTACCAAGCCTGACTGTGTGTGACTGTCTCCTGCTCTGGACCTTTAGTGTGCTGTATAGCCCTATGCCTCCTGTTATGTGAAGACTCCTGTCATTATTCTCAGCAGCTTGTGTTAACACCTTTTCACCGTAATAAACTCACTGAAAAACTCACTGGTGACTCTGTGTGCGTCTTATGCTGGCTCGTGAGGGCCAGCGCATGACAGTGCAAAGCTATTCCACTACCATTGATGCAGTTAATTCAAAATACCATCAGGATTTCCCAGGCGTCTCCTGTTCAGGTTCAGGTTCAGGTTACTTTATTTGTACCCGTAGGTAGATTTGTTCTGCAGTCAGGTGACATCCATATTTACAAACCACAGTTACATTCAACATGAACACAAACACAGGCACACATGAAGCTGACTATAAACATGATAAAAGTACTCAAGGCTCCACCAATCAGGATATAAAGACAAAGAGATGAGAGAAAAACCAGAGATAAGAGAGAAGGGTCATATTAAAAGGTTAAAGACTAGTCAAAGAGGTTAAAAACTCAAAGGTCTAAAACCCAATGAAAGATTTAGAACCCAAATAAAAATCCTACAAAAATAAGTAAATATAAAATGGAAAACAATAAATAGGTAACTAAATTATGTGCAATATATTGTTACAACTTGTTCAACTCTTTAACAGCAGCAGGAACAAAGCTGTTTTTGTAGCGCTGGGTTTTACTTTTTGGGACAGCAAACCTCTGTCTTGAGGGAAGAAGCTGAAAGTTGCAGTGCAAAGGGTGGGAGTCATCATTTAAAATGGAGGCAGCCATCCTCTGTACCTGTCTGGTGTACAGGGATGTCAGGTTCAGCTGTGACTCACCAAGCAAACGACTGGACCATCTAACTACCTGATCCAAGGATTTGCTCGGTTTCAGTTTTATCTGACCAAACCATGACACTAAAGAAAAGGATAAAACAGATTCAATAAAAGCCCGATAAACCATTGTCATTATGGTTCGGTCAATCTGGAAGCGTGCAAGCTTCCTTAAACAATGCAAATGTTGCTGACCCTTTTTGCACACCCTTTCACAGTTCTCTTCAAAGTTTAAATTACTATCAATAATCGTCGTTTTTGTCGTATTCAGCTGCAGGTAGGAATCCTCACACCAGTGAACAAAATCATCAACCGTTACCATTACCGTTTTAGGACAGCTGGATTTTGGAACGGGGACAACCACGGCATCTTTCCAGATCTTAGGCACATGTTGTGTCTGTGAGGACTTATTGAAAATGCAATGAAATACAGGACTCAATTCCCGTGCACAGGACTTTACCAATCGCCTACATATATTATCAGGGCCCTGACTTTTGTTCACTTTTACAGCGCAGAACTCCCTTTTAATATCCTGCATCTCAATATTAAAGTGCTGATTGTCTTTGAGTTTCTGTTTCAAATCTTGGTTTCTGTGCTAAAATCAGAGGAATCAAAACGACCATAAAAACAATTAAGAGCATTAGCCAGCTCTGTGTCTGAATTAAAACCATCTAAAAACACACGATTACTGCGCTCTGTGCTCTGAAGGCCTGCAATAGTTTTCATACTGGCCCAGGCTGAACCATGTTTCTTTGTTGCCATCTTACTTTCCATTTCTGATTTATAATTCTGTTTTGCTCTTAAAATTTTGGACTTCAGCTCTTTTGTGGCAACCTGTAGCTCAGAAACAGACCCCTGTTTAAAGGCAAGTGCTTTCCTTTGTAAGCAGGATTTAACTGATTTAGTAACCCATGGCTTGTTGTTGGGATATATTTTGACACGTTTACGTGGAACGATCATATTTTTACAGAAAGCCATGTATGAGCATGTGACATCCACCACAGAGTCCAAATCATCCCCGCAGGCCAGTGTGAACATCTCCCAGTCTGTACAGTCAAAGCATTCCTGGAGGCAGTGCACTGAATCCTCTGTCCACACATCAATGTCTCTCATCTCCACCTTGCCTCTTCTGAGAGCAGTTTTATATGTGAGCAGCAAATGTACACAGCTGTGATCTGAGGATCCTAAAGGAGGAAGGGGGAGTGATTTATAGGCCCTCTCTATGGATCCATAGCACAGGTCCAATGTCTTTTTTTCGCCTGGTTGGGCAGGAGACATACTGATAAAAGTTTTTAAGTGTCTTCTTTAGAGAAACGTGGTTAAAATCCCCAAGAATAAAGTTTGGAGCCTCTGGGGAAATTGACTGCAGCCGCTGTACCACATCAGAAACGGTGCTGGAGGCGGAGTCAGCGTCTGCCCTTGGGTGACTGTACACAGTCGTGATGAAAAGTTGGGGGAACTCGCGGGGCAGATAAAAGGGGCGTAGCGATACAGACAGAAGCTCCACATTGGGTGTACAGATGCGCTCTCTGACCGTGACAGATGTGCAGTACTGTTTATTAATGTATAAACATACGCTGCCCCCGACGTTTTCCCGTTACCTCTTCCTGCCGATCCGAGCGAAGTGGGGCTCCAAAGCAGTCAATCCACAGGTCCGCATCCGGGTCTTGTGCCGTAAGCCACGTTTCCGTGTAAGCCATGACACAGCAGTTCTTGAAGTCCTTCTGGTAGCGTACATTCCCTTGAATTTCATCCACTTTCTCAGGGATTGTACGTTCCCCAAAATCATGGAAGGAAGAGGAATGCTGTTAAGCTGACGTCTCCTCAGGCTTAATTTCACGCCTCCACGCTTTCCGCGTTTCCTCCTCTTGTCTCTCTTTTCCTCACTGTGTCCATGAAAGTCTCTTAAAATAAAGTGCGGCAGTTGTGGCACAGACTCAATCACCAATGCTGCATTATCCGTGTTTAAATGCAGTAGCATGTCTCTGGAATACTGTATTCTCCCCGGCATGATCGTAATTGCGCTTACCTCAGAGACAAAGAGCCGGTAGGAAAGAAGCAGCAGTGCAAAAGTAAGAAGGAAATCCATACTGATGGAACCAGGGAGCTCTTTGTTATACAGTCCACAAACATTCAAGGACAAAAACGACACAGAGAATTTCGTTTAAACACATTAAAGTGCGTAAAAACAGAGACACAGACGACGGACTTTTTTCACCAGCTGCCGGTCGCTGCGTGCGCATCCTGTGTTACCAAGTCTAGTGGTTAGTGGTTGTAATTTGAATGACCGTAAATGTAACAACAGGCTCATTAGTACCTCATTAAAATTACAAGTTTTTTGTGATTACAACAGATTACAGTATATTTCAGTGTCTGACAGACTTACATTTTCTATAATGGAAAAGGCTTTTTCTAAATTTCTAAAGTGGCCTGTTTCACCAAAGGTTCAGGAAACACATTTTAAAATTCTTCACAGTGTTTACCCAGCTGCAGAATTCCTTAAAAGAAGCTTCAAGTTTGAAGTGGATCCATGGAACTTTTGTAATTTATCTGTTGAAACCCCAGAACACTTCTTCTTCTCATGTCCCATTTCGAAGAGATTTTGGTTGGACATAAATAACTGGTCGTCTCTCACATGAGTTCATGTCCCTTCTTTTAACCTGTCAGACATTTTGTTCTATGTGGAGCAGCTGGAGCTGCTGACAGGACCAGCATGATCACCCTTATTATTCATAGTTGCAAGTGGAGGAACAGTGAGCCTCTTTTGCCGGGTTTATAAATGACTTTAAGTCCTTTTTTCATCCCTTAAGACAGTGAACACAACAACAGGCAGGAAGATATACAGAGACATCGCTGACTTTTGTTTCTCTTTATTTCTCTTTTAGCTCTTCCTTTATATGTGCCATGACAGTATGGGGAGAAAAATGTCTTAATGGCAAAACACTGATGTATGTCTTAACTCTATGTTTCATCCAGCTTTGTGTGTGTGTGTGTGTGTGTGTGTGTGTATTTGGTCTTTTTTTAATTCAACCCCCTACTTGAGTTGAGTGTCGTGCTTTTTTTTGTTCTAAAGTTGGTTCTCTTTTCTGTCTTAGACTCTACCTTTGATCAGCCCTTGTGCTCCTCATCAGAGTTTGTATTTTCTCAATGTTTCAATAAAAAACAAGAAAAAAAACAAAACAGCTGATTCCCTCTAAATGCAGAGAGGAGGGGGAGGGCTGGGTTGCCAGTTCCGATCAATCTCCTGCTCACACAGTCTGACCTCTGCTGCTCCTTTATCTGCTGACTAGCAGGAGACGCTTTTCTATTGGCACCAGGATAAAAATCCATTTAGATTTGTTCTGTTCCTCTTTTCTGTCTGTAAACTCTAATTCACTATAAAGCAAATGCAACTTATTTATTTTTGACTGAACAGAAAGAAATTCACAACACTGTTTTGCCCTGTTAAATTTATTATTCTGAAAATGTCACATTTGTAACGGCAGCAGCTGTGTTTGTTTGATCCATGTGAGAAACATGGCAATTCTTGTGACTGTTGTAATTTCCCCGCTATATAAGTCAACAGTGACATCCTTTCTAGTATTTGACCTCTGGTTGTACAGCAATGCCTCCCAAAGATTTGTTTTGGCAGGTATATATACTCACAGCCTGGCTCTGTGTGCCAGTCAAAAGTTGTTTACTTTGTGTCTGGGGGAACCCCCAACCCGGAAATGACCTTTGACCTCTGGGGAATCCCTTGGGAACTCCCTGCCTTTTATTTATTTATTCCCTCCATATTTTCTTTTAAAACCCAGGTTTGGAAATTTGTCCTTCGAGATTTAAGAATTATTGAAATAATTTGCCATCAAAAATGCATGAAGTGTAAGTATTATTCACAACAGGAAGTAGACGATTTGAGACTTCCTGTCCAGCAGCAATAGGACGACGGACTGATTCAGCATGGCTGGCTAAGACAGAAATCCAAAGCCATCCAGTTGCTTACCTCAGCCCAGGTAGGGTGAAATTGCCATAATGATGAAATAATCCCTCATAGCCAATTATCTACCCGATATTTTGTGAATTGTTTGAGAGATGATGATATTTTTGAAGTTTGTTGAAGTGTGACTAGACCATGTGACTGTCAGGGGTAATCCACTGCCTATGTAACTTTTCACCTAGTCTCCATGCATGTGCAAAAAACTGTAATAGTTGTGAAAAAGTAATTTTTGAAGCCTCATTTTGTGAATAGGGATGTATTTTTGACTTGAAGTAAATGCAGTATTATTCTGGTCGATCACTGCTACAACTTTCGGCCTGCATGGCTTTGGTAGTTCATAGAAGTGCAAATCTGGCAGTCCTTATTTACTGGATGCCTAGTTCTAGTCAATTTTATTATGTTTTTGAATTGACATCTTGACTTTAAATTAGCTGAAATACCAATTTACAAGGTATTTATTCCGGGCTATTAATTGGGCTGCACGGTGGCGCAGTGGTTAGCACTGCGGCAGCACAGTTTACCCTTGGCCGGGGGATTGTGGGGATCGTGGGATCGTGGGTTCGATCCCAGCCCCCGACCAACAGTGATCTGTGTGGAGTTTGCATGTTCTCCCCGTGTTGCGTGGGTTTACTCCGGGATTTCTCCGGTTTCCTCCCACATGCCAAAAACATGCATGTTAGGTTAATTGGCTGTTCTAAATTGTCCCTAGATATCTGTTTCCTATAGGCCCTTAGAATAGAGGGTTAGTATTAATGAAAGCGCTTTGAGTGGTCTTTGTGACTAGAAAAGCGCTATATAAGTGCAGGTTAGTTAGTTAGTATTAATTGCAGACAAATGTGAGAGCCTGCAAGGAATTTCTGCCCTCGGAAGGCTGCGACACGGCAAAGTGGTTAGTGAAATGTTTAACTCTGTTGAAGTTTAATGATGGTTGTTTGAATATGCACATGTTCAAAGAATAGAAACTTTTTGTGTGTGTTTCTAATATGAAAATCTGATGTGCACAAGCCATACAATTTTAAATGTGGATTTGATAATCTGTTGTATTTGTTTACAGTAAATGCTGCATAATTTTTGCTGTTAGCTTTCTTGCAACAACTCAGTAAACCTAAGAAATCTATCAATTTGAGATCATAAATGTTTACATTTGTGTGTATGCAGTATGATTTAATTTCTGTAATACTAGAATTTTGTGTCCACAGCTAAAATAATGTTTCTTGTGTTTGATATGTTTCAGTCTTTACGGTGTTTGATGCATTAAAGTCAAAAGCAAGGACATTAAAGATGTGTCAAACATCAGTTATTGCACACCAAAATGCAGCTCATAATCCGGGGCCGGAACAACATTTGAGTTGCTTTGTGTGTTTTAGAATCTTTTTTATTTCACAGGGAAAAATAAAACTGAAACAGACTTTAAACTGAGCAGGGACGTATTTCTAGGATTTCCTTCTGCAGCTGTGCAGAGAATCTTCTAGATCAGGTTCTACAAGTGAACATCATGACTTTGAAGCAGCAGGTTGAAGTAGAAATGAAAAACTCATCAGATCCACCTGATTCCTGAGGGCTGCTGCAGGAACCATTATGGGGGCATCTGGTGACAGAAGCGTCACACATCTGACGCTTCTGTCACCAGATGCAAGGCTGCAGGAAGGAGAAGAAGAAATAAAAATAGCAGCAGTTTGCTTCCTAAGGCTGAACCATTTAAGAAAGATCATAAATAGGTTTTTTTCTTTGCATTTGTTGCACTGCATTGGAACAATATAGACTTGATATTAGCAGCTTCAGCATTAATTTTTAAATTATCACAAAATATAGATCAATAAAATTCTGATCAATTGTCAGAAAAGGTCTGTACGTGCTAAATAACCAGCATTCAGGGCATGACAGCAGCAGGAGCATTCTAATGTCAGGGTAGAACAGACAGCTGCAGCTGTTCTACCCCGACTTTAGAACAGCCAAGAACGCTGTTGTGGTTCTTTGTGGTTCTGACTGCCAACTTTATTGTGGTGGAGACGTTGATGCATCTCAGAGCTTTGATTCCAGCGTTAGCATGTTAGCAGCGGAGCTAACTAACGGAGCTACTGTCTGTGAGGCCATTTTTTAATCCGCTCATCTTCCATCCCTCCACAGTGGTGGGAAGTGCTCTGATTATATTCCTGTTTCTGAGCTGCTAAAGGCCACGTTCCCACATTTTTGATGGTGAAGTCATTGTTTTTTAACAAGGAAAAGTGTCCTGTTTCCGTGGCAACCACACGTTCTAAACTAGTTCCGGAAGTTGTGCCCATAATTCACACAAGGCATCATGGGACCTCGGAATAAGGGGGACACATTTGCATTTTTTTCTTCAAGACTGGCAACTTTTTTTCATCAAAATTTTGACTTTTTTCTCATAAACCTTCAACATTTTCCTGAAAAATCTGCAACTTTTTCCTGTAAATTTACTTTTTCCCTTCATGAATCTCAAACTTTTTTCATTTTCTTTTAGACTTGAAATTTTCTTCTCAAAATTTTCTCATTTTTTTGTAATGAATTTGCAACTTTTTTCTTGTAAATTTTCAACATTTTTTACTTTTTCCTGCAAATGTTTAATTTTTCTTGTAGATTTTTAATTTTTTCCTCAAAAAATTCTAATTTTTTCTATTAAATTTGTAACTTTTTCTTGTAAATTTTTTACTTTTTTCTCAAAATTTTTTGACTTTTATCATACATTTACAATTTTTTTCTGTAAAATTTCTACTTTTTTCTCATTAATTTGTGACTTTTTTCTTGTAGAATTGCAACTTTTTCTTCAAAAATTTCTCATTTTGTTCTAATAAGTTTGTAAATTTTCACAGAAATTTCAGCTTTTTTTCTTGTAAATCTGCAGTGCTCATGTGTGTACTGACTACTTTTTTATTCAGTGTAATTAAATTGTTCTTTTTTTAAAACCTCCCATCTTTTATCACATCGCTGCACCTTTATCCCTGCAAATCTGGACCTAATCTACGTCTCTCAGTTTGTAGCTGCTGATAAACTGCTGAAGACTGACCATGGCCTTTATTAAAGCACCAAATGACTCCATGTCTCCTGTGGTTTCAGCAGACAGATGGAGGCAGCAGAAGACAGCCAGTCTGCTCACTTGTGGCCCCATCCAGAGCTGAGTTGGCCCAAGTGTGGGTCAGATAATAGAGTGGTGAGAGGCTTAGTTCTGCCATATCTGGCAACATGGAGGGAGTCAAACAGAAAGTCATCAGTCTGGAGTTTTTCAGACTCATCAGTGAACCAAACTGCAGCAGAAGAAGCGGAGAACCTGAGTCAGGTACGTCTGGAGAGGATCGGTTCTGAATAGTCTGCTGACATGCAGCAGCAATAAAACAGAACTTTGATTAGATTTTGGTGTTGGTGGAAACATCTGATGGTCTGCTTGGAGCTTCTTCTCTTTTAGGTCCTGCTGACCCTGAACCTTAATGGTGGTTAAAACAATGAGTAGCTGCATGGAATTTGTAGTAGTATTAAATCAAATCGTTTTTGCTGAACTAGTAAATATAAATATCCAGTGTTTTCTCTGGCTTAATGACCTTGGTGCAGTGGCAACATATTTTTCTTGGGAGGGGGGGGGGGGAGTAAACATACCGGAATCCATCCATCCATCCATTTTCTTCTGCTTAATCCTTTTTGGGTCGCGGGGGAGCTGGAGCTTATCCCAGCATCTTTGGGCGAGAGGCAGGGTCCACCCTGGACAGATCGCCAGTCCATCGCAGGGCAACATACTGGAATATGTTAATTTTATAATATTTATTTCTTTTATAATTTTACACAGTAATGTTGCATATGGAACTTACCATTTGAAGTATTGGACAACCGAGGCTTGAATGTTGGGCCAGTTGGGGTCCCACTCAGACGTCCTGTGTTTAGACTTTTTAATGGTGTCATCCTTCTCTCCTTCCTCTGCCTGAACACTTCCCTCTCCTTGGCTCCTCTCTTCTGTCTCATCTTTCCCTCACTGAGCTCTGTCTAATTAGCTTCTCTCTCTGTCTATGGTGGTATACAAACAGGTTAGAAAATATCAAGTGTCATGTTTTGTCCTGCAGGATTTTTTTGTCATGGTTTACAGAAATGACAAAAATATGTGTACTTTTTGTATTTTTATGCTATTGTTTCTTTTTTTTTTTGATTGAGAGAGTAGGGAAGGGAAAGAAACATTTATCATAGTAATGTACTCACGCATACTTAAATTATATGATCAGGTGGGTATAGTAACCAGAAATTCTACTCATGTAAAAGCAGTGCTTTGAAATTAATAATTAAAAGTAGGCAACCAAACATTTCTAGTTGAGTTAAAGGTACAAAGAGCAGCCACTTAAAAACTTAAGTAATGACTTCAGTCTTGAAGGTTTGAGGTTTTTCTCCAAAATGTATAACAGTTTTCTGTTTTCTACTTTTCTCTGTACATTTATCTAAATTTGAAACCATTTTCCTCAATTTATAATTTCCTCTTGTAAAATTGACTTTTCTTGTACATTTGAAACTTTATTATAAATTTGTGGATTATTTTATGGCTAATTTTTGACTGTTTTTTAAAAAATAATATTATTGTTTTTTAAATAAAATTTGAAACAGATTACAAACTATAAGAAAATTGTTATAAATTTTTGAGAAAAAAAACTCAAACCTTCAAGACTGAAGTCATTACTCAAGTTTTTAAGTGGCTGCTCTTTGTACCCTTAACTCAACTAGAAATTTTTGGTTGTCTACTTTTAACTATTTCATAGCACTGCTTTTACATGAGTAGAATTTCTGGCTACTATACCTGATCATATAATTTAAGTATGTATGAGTACATTACTATGATGAATGTTTTGGTTTTTTTTCCCTTCCCTACTCTCTCAATGAAAAAAGAAACACGAGTAAAAATACAAAAAATACACATATTTTTGTCATTTATGTAAATATGACAAAAAAAATTCTGCAAGACAAAACATGACACTTGATATGTTCTAACTTGTTTGTATCCCACAGAGAGAGAAGCTGAATTAGACAGAGCTCAGAGAGGGAAAGATGAGACAGAAGAGAGGAGCCAAGGAGATGAAAGTGTTCAGGCAGAAGGTCCAGGAGAGGTGAGAGTAGAGGGAGGAGAGAAGGATGACACCAGTAAAAAGTCCAAACACAGGACGTTTGGGTGGGACCTCAACTGGCCCAATATTCCAATATTCAAGCCTCGGTTGTACAATACTTCAAATGGTAAGTTCCTTAATGCAAAGTTACTGTGTAAAATTAAAAAAAGAAATAAATTGTATAAAATTAACATATTCCGGTAACAATCGTGTCTTATGATTACTGCCCCCCCCCCCCGGGAAAAATATATTGCCACCGTGCCAAGGTCTTTCAGCCAGAGGAAACACTGAAGAGGATTCCAGTGGCAACCTGTGGAGTTCCAGTGAACCCCATGCCCAAGAGTTAAGGCAGTGCTGGAAAATAATGGTGGCCACACAAAATATTGACACTATGGGCACAATCTGGACATTTTTACTTAGGGGTGTGCTCACTTTTGTTGCCAGCGGTTTAGACATTAATTGCTGTGTGTTGAGTTATTTTGAGGGGACAGCAAATTTACACTGTTATACAAGCTATACACTTTACATTGTATCAAAGTGTCATATCTTCAGTGTTGTCCCATGAAAAGATATAATAAAATATTTACAAAAATGTAAGGGGTGTACTCACTCCTGTGAGATATTGTCAGTGTAGGTGCATGGTGGCTGGTTTCTGCCCAGAGGACCTGGCCAAGGTCACCCTGAATGAATCACATGACTCCACCCCACAGTGGGCAGATTCCAGGTGGACTGACATGAGCAACATTACAAATTCATAAAGTTTAACATCAGATGATTACAAAATGCTGCAGTAAAAGCAGTAGAAAGTCATTGTAGTAGTTGTCTGTCTGCCCTCCTGCTTGCTGCACAAGAGAGCGAAAGAAGCTATTGTTGCCCTGCAGCTTGGCCGGTTCTGCGTGCAGGATTTTAGCAGTTCCACATAACAAGTCTTATCTCAAAGAACACCTCACAGTTATGAGGTAACCCCCCCTCCCCTGTCCTCTCCTGCAGCTTTGGGCTTGTTTTCACAGATACAGTCACTTGTTTGTGGTGTCAACTTGGCAACCCCGAGTGGGTTGTGTCTTTCTGTGACATACAGAGACAGTCAGGTTGAGTGGGGACATTATGATCATCATTTCACATCTGTGGAAATTGTTGTGTCCTTATACATACTAAGATAAAGACAGGAGCTGGAGATACCGTTTATAGAGCACTTTTTTAATTAGCAGGTCGTTGGAGCATACACACTGTTCACACACTGTGGTTACTAGTCAGTGGCTAACCGAGAACTTCATTTCCCATAATGCAGTGTGCATGAACTAGCACAGTAGCCTATAAGACATTCAATATACAACATGCAGTATCCCTCCCCCTTAAAATGACATGCGTATGACATGAAATTGTAATAACACAAACACTTTAACTCAAGACTTTTTATAACTAGGACGAGAGGGAGGACTACCTCTGCAACCCATTAACCCTGGGGTTTACTCTGCCCCATTGTTCCTGGGTTAGTACTATAATGTAAGGCGATAAGGAGGTTTTCTCTCACGATGTGGGTTGTGTCTTAACACGGGAACGGTTTCAGTGAGAGGCAGTCTCTCATGAGAGACAGATGTGCCGCTCTCATCTTCTGCTACAGGTGGAGCTGGAACTGGTGTCACATGCAGTGTAGTAGTGACAACTTCAAAAGGGTTTATCTCTGTTGCCTCCTGGTGTTCACCCAGATCCTCACCAGAAGCTTCTCTGGCCAGTAGCTGGTCGAGATGTCGCCGCCACATCTGTTTGTCATGCGTCTGACTAGTGTAGGACACAGGTCCCGTCTTCTGAATGACAACAGCAGGAACTAGGGATGGGCATTCGGTGAAATTTTCTTCACCGATCGCCGGGAGAATTAATGATTAATAATCGGTTAATCATTAACATTTTTAGGTAGGTAGACTACATTAGAACATCAGGTATCAGCACGGAGGGCACGGAGAGCCGCACAACTCAAATCTACCTCTCTCTCTCAAATCTCTCTCTCTCTGTTCTCGTGTTTGCTCGGCTCGGGAATCTCGCAAGCTGATTGGCCGAGACGTTTCACCCCGCAAGCTGATTGGCCGAGACGTTTTACCCAGCTCTCTCCCTGCCGAGCGGCCACCCAACAAACGAAGACCGCATTCATTGCTCTATCGCTCGTATTGCTTAGTCTAGCCGCGTGGAACTTTTTGCTATTCTCTTGTGCCATTTTGTGCGAAATAGTCTTCCCGTCGAGGCACTACGCCGCCTCCTGCAGCTTCCCTCGACGTGTGTACACCGAATCTTCATGACCTTCTCAATAAAGTTTCTGAAAAAAAAAAAAGAATCTTCACGACCGCCATTACTCAGCGCGCAACCACTGTTGGCGGTTTCTTCGCGTAATAAGGGTGTTCCATGGACCCTGTCGATATTTGTATGCTGCATTGCAGTGATTGCAGTATACCTGGTCATTTTTTAAATTGAAATGGTCCCACGCAACACTTAGCCGTAACCGCTTCATGATTTGGCGATCGCCCTACGGAAGCCCGCATGTATCAACGGAGGCACGCCAGGGTACGGCGATGGTGTAATGTTGCCCCCTGGTGCCCAAATTTTGCCATTGCATTGTTTGAGGACAGCCGTGCACTAGGCTTTAATAACCTCGGATTGTTTTAAAAAAAAAAACGGTTTGTCGACGAAAATGAACTTCCTCGGTGAAATTCTTAATGATCAATTATCGGTTAATCGGTAAATTATGCCCATCCCTAGCAGGAACCCATTTCTCTTGACCTGAATAGTTGTGGGCAAGGACTGCATCTCTACCAGAGAAATGCTTCTCCTTAGTTCTTTTGGATCTCTGGACAACTTGATGTCGCTGTCCACTGTGTATGATTAATTCTGTGGCTTTTGGTCTCAACAGATTTAATCAGGTTCTCAGTTGGCGTTTCATGAAAAGGGCTGCATGAGATGCTTTCATAGTTGCATGAGGTGTGTTCCTGTGCTGCAGTAAAAATGCAGCCTAGCGTTGTTCAAATGTCATTTTGCCTTTTGTTGGCTTGAGTGAATGTTTCACTGTTTGAACCATGTGTAAACCATGTTTGAACCATGCCAGTGTAACTGAGATCATCCTGCGCAGTTCGCCCACTCGGGACACGAACCCGCGACCTACCAGTCAACTACACACAGTTCGAGCATGGGAGACACAGCACGATCGCGCTGAGCTAAAGGTCCGACCGATAGCTCAGCGCTACCGATACTGTATGAGGCTTTTCGGGAGGGAGGTTTTACTAGCGTTCTACGCCGAACAGTACTAGTTGGCATCCGTTACACTCTCCCCCTTAAACCTCACTCCCATCCCGGGTTCACGGCACCATTGTAACTGAGATCATCCTGCGCAGTTCGCCCACTCTGGACACGAACCCGTGACCTACCTGTCAACTACACACAGTTCGAGCATGGGAGACACAGCACGATCGCGCTGAGCTAAAGGTCCGACCAATAGCTCAGCGCTACCGATACTGTATGAGGCTTTTCGGGAGGGAGGTTTTACTAACGTTCTACGCTGAACAGTACTAGTTGGCATCCGTTACACCAGTACATTTTTAGATGGATGATCAGGACTGGAGAAAATGTGCTTTACTCCACTGACACACAGCAAATCTTCTCTCTCCTTGGATGTGAACTGTGGTCCGTTATTTGTGACCAGCTGCTCAGGCAGTCCATAATGTGATAACATCTCTTAAGATCTAGATGATCTTTTCAGATGTAATGGTGGACATGACTGAAATCTCAGGCCATTTGGGGTGTGCATCCACTGCCACAAGTAACATATTCCCTTCAACTGGACCTGCAAAATCCAGGTGCACCCATTGCCATGGAAACACTGGCCAGTCCCAGGGATGTAGTGGTGCCAGGCTAGGTGCATTTCTCATAGTTTGACACTGTTCACATGACTTGGCTCTGATCTTGATTTCATGACCTAATCCAGGCCACCAAAAGTAGCGCCTTGCAAACACTTTCATCCTCAAGATAACACTTTGTCCTGAGTCTAGCTCATCGAGGACTAACTTTCTCTGGCTTGGTTGTATGATGACATGTATGTCCCAGAGCAAACATCCTGCTGCCACTGTTAACTCCTTCCCCCTAGAAAGATAAGAACGCAGATCAAGTGCAGCACCAGTGGTGTAAATGATGTCTTCTCGCATCACTTTTTCCAGCACTTGTGACAGAACTGAACCAACTCTTGTTTCTTTTCTGATTTGGTGAGCAGTGACAGGGCTGTTTTCAACCATACTGAAATAAAAGATGTCCTGCTCCTGGACAGCACCAGATTATTGGACAGGCAATGGTAGTCTAGACAAACCGTCAGCATTTGCATGTGCTTCAGAGCATCAATACTTGATATCATAGTTGTGAGTGCTCAAGATGAGTGCCCAACGCTGTAGTCTGCTCGCGGCTAGCGAGCACACTACAGCAAGACTACTTGAGTGAGGTCCGAAGATGGATGTTAGGGGGCTGTCAGGGTTCAGGGTTGTCAGCAAAAGAAATGTTCACCCAAACAGGTATTGATGGAATCTCTTAATTCCAAATGCTATACCCAAGGCTTCTTTTTTGATCTGTGGGTATTTCAGTTCTGCATGGCTCAATGCTCTTAAGGCAAATGCCACAGGTTTCTCTTCACTTGGAGGCAGTATGTGCGACAGTACTGCCTCCACTCCGTAAGGTGACACATCACATGCAAGCTGAATGGGCAGTGATGAGTAAAAATGGGTCAGAACTTTACTGTCTGTCAAAGCTGTTTCAGCTTGCAGGAATGCCTTATTGCATTCTTCTGTCCATTTCCAGACCTTGTCATCACAGAGTAGTTCATGTAGGGGTTTCAGTAGTGTTGCCAGCTGTGGAATGAACTTGCCATAGCAATTTATGAAACCCAAAGACGATCATAGCTGAGCAACGTTCTGTGGGAGTAGGGCTTCGGCAGTGGCCTTTACTTTCGAAGGTGCATTGTGCAAGCCGTTGGCATCAATCACCCAAGATACTCTACTGATGGCTGAAAGAACTCACACTTATCCTTACGGACATGCAGGGCATAATGTTGAAACCTCTCCAGTGTCTTATCTGGATTCTGAAGATGTTCTCTGTCATCTTTCCCAGTGACTAAAATTACATCTAAGTAGCACTGAACTTGCTCAAGGCCACATAAAATCTGGTCCATTGCTCTCTGAAACGCAGGTTGTGCCGATGTGATTGTTATGTCTGAAATAAAGCAGGCGGCGAGTGTCTGGGCGAACATACATCTGAACTTTATTTGGCGCACATTACTATTTATACTCCCCACCATAGCCCGCCTGACATCATCCCGTTCCCCGCCCCAGCAGAGCTACGGCAAACCCCAAAGGTCAATTTCCATACACAACACCCCTCCCCCCCAGAGACACAGAGAACAACAAAATAAATTATCTTTTAACACCACAACACAAAACCGTTCTATATACATATACACAAGTCCATCAGTGGGCGAACAGGTGCATCACCAATATGCCCAACTGAAACTGTCCATAACAGTCCTTCCCACAAAGTCCTCCAAATAAGCAGGCCTCCAATGTACTCTAACCGGGCGTCCCCTCCCAGGGGACTCATCCCCAGGCACCGTCAGGACGGCCCGTGAGCCCACACCAGGCGCGGCCAGCCAGTCCAAAGACCTGTCCAAATCTCTGACAGCGTCCGAATCTCTGCCAGGTGTCGCACGCCTCACCTGCTGGCGTGCCACTTGGATCCGTCATCCAGTTCAAATGTGTTGACAGCTCCCGCCCCAACATAAGCTGCGCTGGGGAACACCCCATCGTCGCGTGGACTGACGCTCTGTAGTGGAGCAGTGTGTTCTGGAGTGCGTCCGAGAACAAGAACCCATCAGCCAGATGAGCTCTCAGCCTGTTCTTCAGGGTCTTGTTAAAGCTCTCGACCCTCCATTGGCTTGGGGGTGATAGAACGCCGTCCTAATTTGTTTCACCCCTTTCTTGGTCAAAAAATCCTTGAAAGCTCCCGACACAAACTGGGGCCCATTGTCCGTCGTGATGGTGTCCGGGATTTCCCACCGTGCAAATAAGGAGGACAGGAATCCCGTGACCACCTCCGTCATCACCGAACCGGTGGGCAGCACCTCTGGCTACTTGGAGAACAGATCATATGCCACCACCAGAAATCAACTGTTATATGGTGCCATATGAAATTCACCACAAATGTCCAGCTCAACATGCTTCCACGGACTCCACAGGCTGGAGCGGTGGTGGTGGAGGCCTGCCCGTCTTTCCACTTTCCAAACACGGCACGCAGTCCTTAACCATGGCCTCGATATTGCCATCAATCCTGGGCCACCAGACCGACCTCCTACGCTGCTTCACATGCACCACTCCCAAATGACCATCATGCAGCATATCCAGGACCCGTGCCCTCAATGCAGCAGGGATCAGTGCACACTGGCCCCTGGCCATGCAAACCTCATTCCAAAAGCTCAGATCATCCCAGAAACGGTGAAAAGGGGCTAGCTCACTCTGCACCTTCGCTGGCCAATCCTCACGAATCGCCGACTACAACTGCACCATAACCGGGTCCCGTTCTGACTCATCCTTAAGATCTTCCAGGGAGACCACACCCTGAAGAGATCCACACAGGGTATTCACCAGTTCTTTCTCATCGGCGCTAATGTCATCCCCAACCACTTCCGACACATCCACTGTACCTCGCGAGAGAAGATCCGCCACGATGTTCTCTCTGTCCGGGATAAATTTAGTGGAAAAGTCATAAGCCCTTAGGCACTCCGACCACCTATGAAGCCTTAGCGGCCTATGACCCGATCCCAATGTCTCTAGTAGTGTGGTGAGTGCTCGGTGGTCCGTCCTCAGGGTGAAGCGGCATCCATAGGGGTATATGTGCCACCTTTTGCACGCCCAGACGCAAGCCAGTGCCTCCCTCTCGCCCACTGCGTACTTCTGCTCTGCCAGCAAGAGGGACCTGGAAGCAAATGCCACCGGCCTTTCCACTCCACCCTGCATTTGGGACATGATAGATAGATCTTTAATTGTCATTGTCACAAGTACAACGAAATTCAAAAGTGCTCTCCAGTCAGTGCCCCATTTATAAAAACATTGCCCCATTATAAAAAAACATAGACCTAAAATTACTAAAAAATCAGTTAAAAATAATAATTAAAAAGAATAAATAGCAAGCCACATTCACACAGACATCAACACAGGACATCATGCACACACAGTCATTGCAAGGAGCATTCAACAACATATAATCATGTCCATTTTGCACATTACTTCCTCATTTTATTCAGAATGGTTATTGCTGTTGGATAGAAGCTGTGTTTGAGTCTGTTTGTCCTTGTGTTCATTTGTCTATATCGTTTCCCAGATGGCAGTAGTTCAAACAATGAGTGTCCAGGATGTGAAATATCCTTTAAAATATTTTGAGCCTTCTTCTGACAACGGGAGCGGTGTAGGTCTTCCAGTGTGAGGAGAGGGCAGCCAATGATCTTCTGGGCGGTGTCAATGACCCTCTGGAGTGTTTTCCTGTACCAGATGCATATACAGTATATTAATATGCCTTCAATAGAAGCTCGATAAAAGGACACCAGCAGTCTCTGTGTGATGTTCTCCTTCCTGAGAATCCTCAGGAAGTACAGTCTCTGCTGGGCCTTTTTCACCAGCTCAGAGGTGTTGACACTCCAGGACAGGTTCTCCTCTATGTGAACTCCTAGAAAACGAAAGTCAGCTACCCTTTCTACACAGTTCCCGTTGATGATGAGAGGGGAAATAGTGCACCGACTGCACTATGTGGAACTCCACAATATCTGCTGCTTGTTAATATATTTAAAATTGCATAGATTAGTATTACTCATATTCTACATTTTATCGCATGCATAGTTTTTTATTTTTATCTTTAGTGCTACTCCGTGTTTAATGTTGCAGCATTGCACCAAGATAAATTTCTAGTTTGTGTACTACTTGAACAATGGCAATAAATCTGATCCTGAGTCTGATTCTGATTCTGAAATGACCGCACCTAACGCGGCCCTAGATGCATCGCAGGTCACCACCGTCTCCAACCCAGGGTCAAAATGTGCCAGCACCGGTGGAGAGGTGAGCTGCTGCTTTAGCTTCGAAATAGCCACTGAGCACGCCGGGGTCCACTCCCACAGCGCATCCTGCTTCAGCAGGGCCTTGAGGGGTCTGATCATCTCCGAGTAGTGTGGGATAAACCGGCCGAAGAAATTCACCATACCGAGGAAAGAGGAAATCTGCGTGGGCATGGTGGGCTCTGGGATGCGAAGCACCACCTCCACGTTGGAATGTAATGGTTGTAGACGCTCGCCCATCAGCCGGAATCCCACAAAATCAATCGCCTCCGCTGCAAAGAGGCATTTATCACCATTAAGTGTGACCCCGTGCTCCTGCATCTGTCTCAACACTTTTTCCAGTCTCTCATCATGGATCTCATTCATTGCACCATGCACCACGATATCATCCAGGTAAGCTACAACCCCTTTTAGCCCTGCCAGCATCGTGGCCATCACTTTTTGAAACAGCTGGGGGCGGAACTCAACCCGAACAGCACTCGGGTATATCTAAAGACCCCCATATGGGTCACGAATGCCGTCAGGTTCCTGCTATCCGGGTGTAGTGGTACCTGCAGATAATCCCTGCCAAAGGTCCAGCTTGGTGAACACCCTGGACCCACTGAACATCGCCATGAGCTCCTCCATGGTCGGGAGGGGTTATTTATCCGGAACAATCACCTTATTCACCATACACAGGTCGATGCATGGCCTGATCCCTTCATCCTTCTTCTTCACCACCACCAGGTTCGAGATCTAAGGCCACGCATCCACCTTCTCGATGATCCCCGCATCCGAATCAGAATCAGAATCAGATTTATTGCCATTGTTCATGTAGTACACAAACTAGGAATTTGTCTCGGTGCCATGCTGCAACATTAAAAACATGAAGAGATAAAGAGATAAACTAAAAAAAAAACAAAAAAAAACATGCAATAAGTGTAGAATAATAAGTAATAATAATAATAATAATAATAATGAGTAATACTAGTCAAGGCAGATTTAAATAAATTAGCAAGTAGCAGATAATATGGGGTACCACAGTGCAGTCAATAATGCAACAGAAAAACAGTGATGAACGACATGAGCTGCTGTACATAGTGCACAAGAGTCAATAAGTCACTTAATGTTCAGCAGTCTGATGGCAGAGGGAAAAAAGCTGTTCATGTGCCAGGAGGTTTTAGTCTGAATGGACCGAAGTCTTCTACCTGAGGGGAGGGGGGCAAACAGTACGTGACCAGGGTGTGAAGGATCGGCTATGATCCGGCCTGCACGGCTCCGGGTCCTGGAGATGTACAGGTCCTGGAGAGATGGGAGCTTGCAGCCGATCACCTTCTCAGCAGTGCCCACGACACGCTGCGGCCTTAGTCTGTCCCTGGCAATGGCTCCTGCGTACCACACGGTTATGGAGGAGGTGAGGATGGACTCGATGATGGCCGTGTAGAACTGCACTAACATCTTGGTGGGTAGCTTGAGCTTCCTCAGCTGCCGCAGAAAGAACATCCTCTGCTGGGCCTTTTTGATGAGGGAGCTGATGGTTGGCTCCCATTTGAGGTCCCGGGTGATGGTGGTGCCCAAGAAGCGGAAGGAATCTGCAATGGTGATGGGAGAGCCTGTGATGGTGAGGGGGGGCAGGGGGGTTGTGACTTTCCTGAAGTCCACAATCATCTCCGCTGTCTTCAGAGCGTTCAGCTGCAGGTTGTTGTGGCTGCACCAGGACACCAGCTGGGCCACCTCTTTCCTGTAGACGGACTCGTCGCCGTTGGAGATGAGCCCGATGAGGGTGGTGTCGTCCGCAAACTTGATCAGCTTAACAGACTGGTGGGAGGAGGTGCAGGAGTTGGGGCTGCACGGTGGCGCAGTGGTTAGCACTGCGGCAGCACAGTTTACCCTTGGCCGGGGGATTGTGGGGATCGTGGGATAGGGGGTTCGATCCCAGCCCCCGACCAACAGTGATCTGTGTGGAGTTTGCATGTTCTCCCCGTGTTGCGTGGGTTTACTCCGGGATTTCTCCGGTTTCCTCCCACATGCCAAAGACATGCATGTTAGGTTAATTGGCTGTTCTAAATTGTCCCTAGATATCTGTTTCCTATAGGCCCTTAGAATAGAGGGTTAGTATTAATGAAAGCGCTTTGAGTGGTCTTTGTGACTAGAAAAGCGCTATATAAGTGCAGGTTAGTTAGTTAGTAGTTAGTTAGTATAAAGGGAGAAGAGTAGGGGGGAAAGTACACAGCCCTGGGTTGATCCGATGCTGATGCTAACAGAGTCCGAGACAGACTTCCCCAGCCGCACATGCTGCCTCCGGTCCGTCAGGAAGTCGGTGATCCACCTGCAGAGGGAGTCAGGCACGCCGAGCAGGGACAGCTTGTCCTGGAGCAGAGTGGGGCGGATGGTGTTGAATGCAGAGCTGAAGTCCACAAACAGGATCCTGGCGTAGGTTCCCGGGGAGTCCAGGTGCTGCAGGATGGAGTGGAGGGCCAGGTTGACTGCGTCGTCCACAGACCTGTTGGCACGGTAGGCAAACTGCAGCGGGTCCAGGAGGGGAGTGGTGATGGACTTGAGGTGAGACAGGACCAGGCGCTCAAAGGACTTCATGACTACAGAGGTGAGCGCTACAGGTCTGTAGTCGTTAAGTCCAGTAATCCGTGGCTTCTTGGGGACAAGGATGATGGTGGAGGATTTGAGGCAGGTCGGCACGTGGCACAGCTTAAGGGAGGTGTTAAAAATGTCTGTGAAGACAGGAGCCAGCTCTTTCGCTCAGGGTGGAGGGAGACACACCGTCCGGCCCGGGGGCCTTGCGCGGGTTCAGTCTGGAGAATTGTCTGTGCACGTCCTGCTCACTGATGACAAGGGCAGGGGGGGAGGAGGAGGAGGGGGGGACCGCTTTTGATGAATTAGGGGCCGAGGAGGCAGTGGAGCTGGGTGGAGTGGGGGAGTTGGACACAGCTGACGAGGTGTCAAAACGGGCGTAATGTTGGGACAGTTTTTGACAAAGGGCTTTGTCATCCTGACCTTTAGAAGCCTGAGGCTGATAGTTGGTGATTTGCCTCAGTCCTCTCCACACAGAAGCCGAGTCATTAGCAGTGAACTGCTGCTGGAGTCTCTCAGAATACACAGATTTAGCTCTCCTCAGCTCTCTGTTAAACCGATATTTAACCTCCCTGTAGCAGTCCCTGTCTCCACTTTTCAACGCAGCTTCCTTCTCCTTCCTGATCTGTCTGAGCTTAGCAGTGAACCAGGGCTTATCATTAGAGTACCTCACTCTGGTGCGCGATGGGAGAATGCTCTCCTCACAGAAGTTGATATATGAGTTGTACTCATTAAGATCATGTGTGGCTCCTTTAAACATGCCCCAGTCAGTTATTTCCATGCATGTGTTCAGTTTCTCTCCAGCTTCACTGGTCAACAGGTTCGATAGCTCCGCCGATACACCATCACTCAATGCCAGCGGTAAGCACCGAAGTGGTTGGATCCTGGGCATCACCGACTCATTCACCAACGGGCGGTGGCAAAAAGTCCCAATCTGACCAAGGCCAATGAACAGCGCCGGCCAACGGAGTTGCCAGTCCAAGAACGCCATCAGCACCACCGAGCCCTGAGGTCCCGAATGGAAAACCCCAACTGTCCCAGTAAGTCAATTCCAAGCAGGTCTGTTCCGTGCCGTGCCACCTGGAAAATGAATTTCGGTGCCCTCTGCTGTCCGCACACCACATCAAACTCGACCGTGCCAACCATGTCGATCTTGGCGTGGCCATAACCAAACATCCTTATGGCCCCAAGGCCTAGCTAGCAAATTAGCCGACACCTGTGGCGCCAAGGCCCAATCCTGCTGTGCCTCACCAGTGAAGGCTCCCAGCCCCTGCAGGGCCGCGGACTCCCTTAGCTTCATCAAGTCCACCACTTCAATCAGAGAAAAAGTCTGCTTTGTCACCCGCAGCGTGGTTCCTAGCCACTCGCTAGTCGTGCCATGCGCCAGTCTATCATGGACTAGCTCGTCCGTTAGCAGCCCAAACTCGCACTCTCCCGCCAAATCACGCAGTCCAATCAGAAAAGACAAAATGGACTCACCGGTTTGTTGCACACGGTTAAAAAAACCTGCACCTCCTCTCGGTGACCGTGACACCGTCCCCGAACAAGACGTCCAACTTCGACAATGACTCTTCCAGTGAGTTATCGCCACACAGCGTGAGGAATAGGGGTTGTCCTTCTGTGCCCAGATGATGAAATAGGCTTCTCCGCTTGTTGTTGGAATCCCCGTCAAAGCCGACTGCTGTCAAAAAAACCTGAAACAGGCTCTTCCAGCGTGCCCAAGAGATAGCCGGTACATCCTGGTTCTGCAGGAATGGAGGCAGCTCCACAATGCACATACCCATAATTTTCTTCGTCGCCAAATGTTATGTCTGAAATAAAGCAGGCGGAGAGTGTCTGGGCGAACATACATCTGAACTTCATTTGGCGCACATTACTATTAATACTCATTACTATTTATAGCTCGCCTGACCTCATCCCATTCCCCGCCCCGGCAGAGCTACAGCAAATCCCAAAGGCCAATTTCCATACACAACAGTGATCCCATATGGCAACCGAGAGAATCTATAGAGCCCCCTGTGTGTGTTGATTGTCAGGAGTTTCTGAGATTCATTGTTGACGTGCATTTGCAAATATGCTTGGCTCAGGTCTACAGTATCTTACTGAATGTTCTTCCTCCCGATAAGCCAGCAAAGAGATCTTCAGTGACTGGAAGTGGATATTCAGCAATGAGCGCAGGGTTTACAGTATCTTTAAAATCACCACACAACCGCACTCAGCCATCTCGCTTAATAACAGGCACAGCTGGGATTGCCCATTCACTGTGGGATACTGGGCTGAGAGCTCCCATGCCAACCAGCTGATCAATATCAGCTTCAACTTTTGGCCTTAAAGCACAGGGAATGTTTCTTGCTTTTAGAAACTTTGGGTGGCAGTCTAGTTTCAATTTGAGCTCCACATTAATTCCTTTCATGAATCTTCCTTAATACATCAGTGTGCTTTTTTAGAATTGCTGCCAACCCTTTTTCTTCCACAGAGATTGCATGTAACTTTGCCCAGTCTCGGCGAATCTTCTCCAACCATGGTCTGCCCATCAGGGATGGAATCAGAATCAGAATGAACTTTATTGCCAAGCATACTTTTACACATACAAGGAATTTTACTTGACATTAAGGTGCGCTCATGTTAAGCGCTCCCCAATGACGCGGCAGCCGACAGGCGCCTCATTCAGTGGGGGCAAAGAGGGGGAGGGGAGGGGGTGACACATTAGGCAGAGAGAAAAAAGCATAGTTATCAAAAGTGAGCAAGATTATGATCACATAGAAAAAAACCCTCTAATTGCACACTTAGCAGACAAGTTACAGTTCCACATATTAACAGAGCAAGTTGAGAGAGACCAGTGTGTGTGTGTCAGTCATGTGATATTCATGGATGCAGTGTGAAGTGTCAGTTACTGGTGAACAACAAAATTCCTCCCCTAAGCAACGACTAGATGTTATGCCCATGGTATCCTAAACATAGATAACATGTCCACAAGAGTTCATCTCTCTTCAGTGCATGTCAGATGGTAAAATTCCATGCTAGTCACATGATGACGCTGTCCATAGAGAGTTCAGATTGCTGCACATCAGAATGTTTGGGTTAGAGAAAAGCCAAAACTCCCTTCAGCCTTTTCTCTTCTCCTGGAGGAATGAATTCTCCCAAGGATGCCGAATCAAGCCTGATAAGCACAGTTCACTTAGAGCATAGAATTTTCACCTCTCATGCGATTCTGTGCATCACAATTTGCATATACATTCCCAGGCTTTAAAATCATTCCCTGGAGAGCACCCAGCGACTCCAAGATGTTTCCCACCTTCCGATTCAGTTCGCCATTAACCGCTATCAGTGCCCTCTTCAACTGGTCGAATTGTTGGAGGAGCTTCGCCGGGTCGGCGTTTTGACTAGCTCTTTCCAACTTCTTTAGTTTCCGATACACCAGGAAAACTCCAAAGCCAAACAGCAGAAATCCTGTGATCATGAAGCCAAACAGGTAGATGTCTTCCACATCTTCAATCGAAAGATCACACAGACACATGAGTTTCCAACTGTCCCATGAGTCTCTCACGTAACCCGCAGCCGAAGTGCCTGCAGGACACTTGGGCTCCCCGGGCTCGATTTTCTGTTTGAAAAAGTGGTGTCAATTGCATTTAAAGCCCAGCTCACCAATTCCATAATATTCCGTTTGGATCGAGATGCAGCGAGAAGAAGAGCGAGACACAGACAGGACACAGCAAGCTGGGATCAGTGAAGGGAGGAGAGGGAGGAGAGGAGAAGAAATGCGTCTGCTCTCTCTGACAGCCGGAAGAAGAAAGACTGGAAAACTGGAAAACTGCCCTTGACCACATAGGCCGGTAGTTTAGCTTTTTGTCCATTTATTTAACATGTACAGTCACTTTTCCCAGCATGGGAACTGTTTCCCCAGTGTATGTTTTCAACTTGACACCAGTTTGTGTCATTGGGAGGGATTTAAAAATGTTTTACTTCCGGATACCGCGGCCGGGCGTATTTAAAAGTTTTTTTTTTAAATTTCAGCTGCCTCATAGTGAATTGTGTTAAATATGCTTACAGAAGGCAGTCATGCCTTACGTCATTTGAAAGCTTAGAATTTCATCTATTTAGTTTTTAAAGTAGATTTCGGAAAAAATGATAACACTGGAATGAAATATAACTTTTAACCAGGTAACGTTAGCATGAGCTTGAATGAGTGACTTACCGAAAGGAGCTTGTTGCTGTCCCAGAATCAATGATTGTTCCACAAATATGGTCCATTTGTATTGCAAAGGGTCCAAAAAGGTCCAATATATCCATTTGAGTAAGATTTATTATCCATCTTGATGACGACGGGAAAAACTGACCATAAATAGACCATAAAACTGCTGAAAATTGGCCGAAAACGGTTAGCTTTGTAAGCTAGAAACACATCACTGCCAGGAGGTTGAACGGGGAAAAGAATCCTCCCCATTCGGGTTAGGATGGGTCCTGACCAGGAGAGATTGACTGCTCATTTGACCCAATAGAGCCTCCATTTTGTGATTGACAGCTGTGGAAACTCAGTGAGTGATAAAGGTCCATGAAGGTCCAGTCTCGTTGCTAACGGGAACACAACAGGCCAATTATATCAGAGTAAGCAAATGATGGACGTGTGGCTTAGCCAACTAATTTCTGAATTCAGGAATACCTCTCAAGGGCCCATTCAGCTTTGTTGCCCCCATGACAGGGCATGTGTAACACAGGTGTGTAAAAGCTAGCGTAAACCAGTCCGTGAATCCAAGAAAGAAGCGTTGTAACATGACACATTTTTGAAAAATGGCTAAAATTAACATGGAACATTGAAGAAATTATTAATTACTTGACCCGGTCGTTAACTGAAGAATCATGGGGGGAAGGGGGGGCTGACCATGACACAGTTTGGCACAATTTGAAGACGCCTGACAAAAAAGTTGTGTAATATATTCACTTCCTTCAGAACACAGAGCGCAGTGATTGTGTGTTTTTAGATGGTTTTAATTCAGACACAGAGCTTGCGAATGCTCTTAATCTTTTTTTATGGTCGTTTTGATTCCTTTGATTTTAGCACAGAACCACAAGATTTCCAACAGAAACTCAAAGACAATCAACACTTGAATACTGAGTTGCAGGATGTTAAAAAACATGAACTGAGTCCTGTGTTTCACTACATTTTTAATAAGTCCTTACAGACAC
Organism: Pholidichthys leucotaenia; assembly: GCA_020510985.1. NCBI lineage: Eukaryota > Metazoa > Chordata > Actinopteri > Cichliformes > Pholidichthyidae > Pholidichthys > Pholidichthys leucotaenia. Next base: position 267,076 of record JAJAQF010000044.1, read on the forward strand.
CTAAGGTCTGGAAAGATGCTGTGGTTGTCCCCGTTCCAAAATCCAGCTGTCCTAAAACGGTAAACGACTTTAGACCAGTTGCTTTGACTTCAATTTTAATGAAATTATTTTGAAAAACTGGTCAGATTTGAGGTCCTAAAGCAGACTGAGCAGGCATTGGATCCTCTGCAGTTTGCCTATAGGCCTCACAGAGGAGTGGAGGATGCCACTGCCACTCTGTTTAACGTGCTTTTTAAACATCTGGATTTTAATGGGACACACGCCAAGCTTTTATTTGTGGACTTTTCTTCTGCTTTTAATACAATCCAACCTCATATTTTAGTTGAAAGGCTCCTGCAACAATTTGATTTGAGTAATAATCTGGTGGGTTGGATTCTGGATTTTTTAACCAACAGGACACAGAGAGTAAGGGTCAATGGTGCATTGTCTGACCAAAGGTGTTCTTCTACTGGCTCTCCTCAGGGTTGTGTGTTGTCACCACTACTTTTCATCCTGTACACAAACGTGTCGGAGCAGACATGACAACAGACACATAAAGTATGCTGATGATTCAGTTGTTGTCAGTCTCCTTCAGGATGGTGAGAGTGGTCACAGCCCAGTAGTTGATGATTTTGTTCACTGGTGTGAGGATTCCTACCTGCAGCTAAATACGACAAAAACTAAAGATATGATTATTGACTTTAGGAGGAAAACTCCTAGGCACAAAGTCACTGTACTAAAAGGCCAGATCACTGAATGTGTACAATCCTACAAATATCTTGGGACGATTATTGATAGTAATTTAAACTTTGATGAGAATTGTGAAAATGGTCAAAAATGGTCAGCAACATTTGCATCATTGAAGGAAAGTTGCACACTTTCATATTGACTGAACCATAATGACAATGTTTTATTGGGCTTTTATTGAACCTGTTTTATCCTTTTCTTTAGTGTCATGGTTTGGTCAGATAAAACTGAAACCGAGGAAATCCTTGGATCAGGTTGTTAGATGGTCCAGTCGTTTGCTTGGTGAGTCACAGCTGAGCCTGACATCCCTTTACACCAGACAGGTACAGAGGATTGCTGCCTCCATTTTAAATGATGACTCCCACCCTTTGCACTGCCACTTTCAGCTTCTTCCCTCCAGACGGAGGTTTGCTGTCCCAAAAAGTAAAACCCAGCGCTACGAAACCAGCTTTGTTCCTGCTGTGGTTAAAGAGTTGAACAAGATGTAACAGTATATTGCACATAATTTAGGTATCTATTTATTGTTTTTTATTTTATATTTATTTATGTTTGTAGGTTTTTTATTTGGGTTTTAATTTTTTTTATTGGGTTTTAGACTTTTATTGAGTTTTTAATCTCTTTGATTTAGCTTTTAACTGTTTTACTATGACTCTTCTCTTATCTGTTTTTTTCTCTTATTTCTTTGTCTTATGTCCTGATTGGTGGAGCCTTGAGTACTTTTATCGTGTTTATAGTCAGCTTCATGTGTGCCTGTGTTTGTGTTCATGCTGAATGTAATTGTGTTTTGTAAATATGTGTCTAAAAGGATGAAACCTGACTGCAAAACAAATCTACCTACGGGTACAAATAAAGGAACCTGAGCCTGAACCTGAATTTCTTGTTCTATTTTTACCTGAACTTCATAACACTTGGTTCTACATTCCTATTGTGTTTTCCAGCCAGTATATTAAATTAAATTAAATTAATTAAATTAAATTAAATCACCCTTATTGTCATTCAACTGTACAACCAATCATGTACAGTAGAAGGAGATTGTGTTTTACCTATCTACTGTGTTAACCACACACACCCCAAGTACAGACAGCTGTACATAACAGCTGTCATAACAGCTATAACAGCTGTATGTTATTTTCAGGCAATTGTATCTAAAAAACACCCAGGTGAATTTTTATTTCTTCAAATTTAGTATGTTTAGATCACTGTTACTCAGTGGCTGAAGCACTTAAAGGGATTCTGACTGTTTTGCTAAAAACTTTAGTGTTTTCTTTTGAATGAGACCAGCCCCATGAAGACAGTCCAAGGGGCTGAAGAGCAGCTTTCAGTTTAGTCTGGGGATGTTTTTCAGGAGCTTTGAAGGGAAATGGGCTCAAAGAATAAGGGGTTAAAACTGACTGTGATATCAGAGGAACAGCAGCTCCTGGATCCACCTCCATTTGAATGGTTTCCCCTCTATGAGTGGAGCAACACTGTAGCCTGGACACTTGCCTTCCACCTGAAACACTTGAACTGGCAACCCATCATCTGACTGTCCCACTGCTTTGTGGTGAACTGTCATTAACTGTGGGAAGATTTTTATCTTTAGAGTTCCACTGCTTGTTCTTTCAGAATTTTCTTTTCCTGTGCTTGGAAATACTTTCTTCTTTCTTGCTTTTACAAGCTCTTTCCATGTGCCCTTTATTCTGACATTTTCTGCATCGTAAGTCTTTGCACCAACACTGATGGAAAATGGCCTGACTTCCCGCAGCCGTAGCAGTTCCCCTTTTCCTTTCCAGCTGCAGCTTCCACATTGTGCACACGGACAGCAGCTCTTAACTGCTGGGCTTCCTTAGCTGCTGATTCCATTGAGACTGCAGTTTCTATTGCTTTTTGAAGTGTCAGGGTTGCTTTGTTTAATAAGTGCTTCTGTATCGCTTCGTTGGTCAAACCACACACTCCTCTATCACCAATAGTGTCATTTAGAGCTGCATCAAGCTCACAGTGTTCAGTCAGCTTTTTCAGCACAGCTACATCTTGTCCAATGGATTCTCCCTCTTCTTGATAATGTTTATGGATCTGAAGCGTTCTGCTAGTACCAGCGACTTGGGAGAAAAATGTGCTGACAATATCTCCACAATCTCTTTCTAGCTTTTAGAGGCTGAGGTAGCAGGTTGAATGAAGCTCCTCAGCAGCCCACAGGTTTTAGCAGCCTTCATGCTAAGAAAAGTTGCTGCTTTCTTTTCATCAGCAACACCGCTGGCCACCACAAAGCATCCAGACTTTTCTGTATAGGAGTTCCACTGGGTCATCAAACTCTCCAAAGGCTCCAGTCAGTGGATTTGACATTTTATTCCTTTTTCCTTTCCCCCTCATGAGAAAAGACTGTCTATCTGCACCACAGATGACTTCCAGCAGGGCTAGCATTAGCAGGGATGAGTTAACTGCCAGGTCCAAGGATCACGTTTTCTTCTGACGAGTCTTTTTGATGAGGAAAACCCCACGGCAGGCCACCAGTCCTCGTCACCTAATCTTTGTTGTTTCCTTATGAAACCCAGCTGAGAAAATGACCCTTTTTCTTAGACGTAAATTGTATTAATACAATTGTGTGATTTTATTTTGAAAACCGATTCTCTTGGGGAAGAGGAAGTGCGATCCTCGTCATCCAACTTTTGAATTTCCGGTTCATGGTCACGTTGGGTGATCTGGGTCTTTCTATTCGTTAAGAGTAATATTAGCCCCACCTTCCAAGCAAAGAGCTGAGGCGCTATGCTGGAAAGCGTTCTTTTCACGATCTGCGAGCGGAAGGAGAGGAACTGTGGGACGATCTGTCCTCACGTTGACATCTCTTCTTGGTAAGCTAATTCAGATAAATACTATAAATGGATCTAAACACTTTCCCAACGCTAATTTGCAACCTTTATTATCCTAAGTTGATGGGGGCACGAGCTTGAGAGGCCGTGAAGCGGTGACTTCTGCTGTGTTCACCCTGAATCTCATCTTTGGTGAGTCCGCTACATGCTAATGTTATGCTAACATTAGCGCTATGCTAATGCTAGTCGCGAGTGGATTTTTTTCCTGTTAAAAGCAATGGAAAAGGCTGTCTTTATGTCTGTATGGTTTCCCTAAATGTGATTTCAGTTCCCAACAGTATGCTGAAATACTTTTAGCTCTTATACACCATTTCTGTCGAATTTAATGTGTAGTTTGATGCTAAAAGCACATGGTGTTAGCCCTCTAAGTCAGGGGTGCCAAACTCATTCCATTCCGGGCCAAGACCCTGCAGGTTTTACCTCCACCCAATGTCTTCCACAGGTGATTTAACTGAATTTCTTCCCACTGATTGCTGATTAGCAAAAACACCTGCTGAAGAGACTGGGTGGAAGTAAAATGTGCAGGGTCTTGGCCCAGAATGGATCGAGTTTGACATCCCTGCTAAGTGAAAGCATAGGTTAGGCTAAACCCAGTAGCCCAGACAGGGTTTACCGATTTTAAAAGGGAATATTGGATGTGATGGGACAGTATATTCCCTGGTTATGTGATAAATTAATTGTATTTCATTTCATGATTTACAGAGACAAGGTTAGAGAGGATTAATCATAATTTCATGGTTAAGTGATGTAGAGATAAACAGATGAATTCATTTAATTAGTTACATGAAAAAAGGGGTATTTCATGTGCCACTAGAGAGATTGTGAGAAAAGAAAAAAAGAACACATGCATGTAAGATGTGAGATGTAAGCTATTACTATATTGCTGGATTGTGATAATAGTAATATGAGAGAAGAATTTAAACACTAAACTATGGTGTTATATAAGAAGGGATTGGAAGACGAATTACTCTAGCTGTAAACAATAATACCATTATTGTCGTGCAGGCTAGGTTTTTTTGGTTGCCGATCAAGAACCTTCTGGAACCTGGATTCTCTCCGAATGGAGATGGCAAGCCTGACCCAAGACTGAACCAAGATTGAACTGAGATCTAACCAAGATCTTGAGTGAAGAGTGTGGCTCATGTATTCATGCCTACATATGTATAAGCACAAGGGGATGTTTAAGATTGCATATGTGGACTGACCTCACGTCTTAGAGGAGGACAATAGGTCTGGACCGCCTGTGGAGAACAGCAGGGAGACGGAGACACGGCGGTAAGGACCTGAATGGACTTCCTGACCCCCTGGGGCCAGGTGGAGGACTGAAGGACATTAAGGGGGAGTTATGGTCAATAAGGGGATTTGACAAGGATGTGTGATTTGGCTTTTGATGTTGTATGTATAAATAAGGGGGTTCTGACTGAGTTCAGGCTCTTCTGTTTCTGAGAGATATGTTGGGGATGTAAGATAAGATAAGATAAGATAAGCCTTTATTAGTCCCACAACGGGGAAATTCCAGGATTGCAACAGCACAGGGATAGCAACACTCAGAGCAACAATCAGAAGGCAAGAAAAAAAAACAAGCAAGCAAGAGCAGCTAATATACATATGTACATATTACTATAAAATATATATATACACACACACACACACAGACACAGTGCAGAGCATTGTAGCTGGATGGAATAAATATATGAATATATGAACACACAGTGCAGAGCATTGTAGCTAGATGGAATAAATATGTAAATATATAAACACCCACAGTACGGAGCATTGCAGCTAGGTGGAATAAATATGCAAGTATATAAACACACACAGTGCGGAGCAATGTAGCTAGATGGAATAATATGTAGATATATAAAAACACAGTGCGGAGCATTGTAGCTAGATGGAATAAATATATAGATATATAAATATAAACACACCCAGTGCTGAGCATTGTAGCTAGATGGAATAAAGATGTAAATATATAAACACACACAGTGCAGAGCATTGTTGCTAGATGGAATAAATATGTAAATATATAAACACACACAGTGCAGAGCATTGTTGCTAGATGGAATAAATATGTAAATATATAAACACACCCAGTGCTGAGCATTGTTGCTAGATGGAATAAATATGTAAATATATAAACACACACAGTGCAGAGCATTGTTGCTAGATGGAATAAATATGTAAATATATAAACACACACAGTGCAGAGCATTGTTGCTAGATGGAATAAATATGTAAATATATAAACACACACAGTGCAGAGCATTGTTGCTAGGTGGGATGAAACAGCATAACCGTCTACTTAGTTATCCTACATGGTATGATTATGTGCCCATACATATTCTCACCCTCCATAGCGACCGGTATGTTCCTAGTTGTATGCCGGAGAGGACCATTGTGTAAGTCTATTGCATCTTTTGCATTAAAAAAAAACTATTAGTTTGTTACGTCTTTTTGCTATCTCTGCGAGCAGCCCTGCTTAGGTTGTACAGTCTGACAGCCGTTGGTAGGAAGGACCTACGAAACCTCTCGGTTGTGCACCTGGGATGATGTAGTCTGCTGCTAAATGAGCTCCTCAGTGCATCCAGTATGTCCTGCATAGGGTGGAACTCGGACTCCAGCAGAGATGACAGTTTAGCCACCGTCCTTCTCTCTCCTATCTCCTCCATCGGATCAAGGCGCTGCCCCAGGACAGAGCTAGCTTTCTTGATCAGTTTGTTCAGTCTCTTCCTATCGGCTGCAGTAATGCCACTGCCCCAGCAGACCACTCCAAAAGTGATGGCTGATGCCACCACCGTGTCATAGAATGACTTCAGCAGCGCCCCTTGTACACCAAAAGACCTGAGTCTCCTCAGCAGGAACAGCCTGCGCTGTCCCTTCTTGTAGAGTGCGTCAGTATTGTGTGACCAGTCTAGTTTATTGTTCAGATGAATACCCAGGTACTTATAGGATGTCACCATCTCGATGTCTGTTCCCTGTATATTTACTGGTGCTATGAGGGGCTGCCCATGCCTGCGGCAGTCCACCACCAGCTCCTTAGTTTTCCTCGCGTTGATCTGGAGGCAGTTCCGATGGCACCAGTCCACAAAGTCCTGGATAAGCCCTCTGTACTCAGCTTCATCTCCGTTGGAGATGAGACCAACGATCGCAGAGTCATCAGAGAACTTCTGTAGATGGCAATGTGTTGTGTTGTGTGGGAAGTCCGCAGTATAAAGAGTGAACAGGAAGGGAGCCAGCACCGTTCCCTGGGGGGCCCCCGTGCTACTGATGATCATGTCGGAAACACAGTCCCGGGTTCTCACAAACTGAGGCCGGTTAGTGAGGTAGTCCAGGATCCATGATGACAGGTGCTGGTCCACCCCTGCGCGCAGCAGCTTGTCCTTCAGGATCATCGGTTGGATGGTGTTGAAAGCACTGGAGAAGTCAAAGAACATGATCCTCACCATATTCCCGGGCTTCTCCAGGTGGGACAGAGAACGGTGAAGGAGGAAGATCACCGCATCCTCCACCCCAATGCCATGCTGGTAGGCGAACTGGAGTGGATCCATCGCTGGTTCCACCAGGGGGCGGAGATGAGCAAGGAGCAGTCTCTCCAGGGTCTTCATCAAGTGGGACGTCAAGGCCACCGGTCTGTAGCTGTTCAGGTCTTTGGGGTGGGAAGTTTTTGGTACAGGTACCACACAAGATGTTTTCCACAGCTGTGGTACCCTCCCCAGTTTCAGGCTCATGTTGAAGATATACGTCACAATCCCACACAGCTGGTCTGCACAGGACTTGAGGAGCTTTGCGCTGATGCCGTCCGGTCCCGACGCCTTCCTCGCCTTGATCTTCCTCAGCTCCGTCCTCACCTGGGTCTTGGTCAGGGTCAGGATGGGGGGCTGTGTGTTGGGAGTGGGGGGGGTGTCGGTGGAGTGGGGAGTGGGCAGCAGGACTTGATTTCTTAGAGGCAGCAGTGGTTGTTGTGCAGACAGGGGGGAGGGCGGTTGGTCAAATCTATTGAAAAACAGATTCAGGTTGTTCGCCCACTCCCTGCCCCCCGTGGCTTGGGGGGGAGGTATTCTGGAGCCCCGAGATGGTTTTGAGGTTTCTCCAGACCCCGCTGATGTCGCACTGTTGCAGCTTGTCCTCCATCTTCTTCCTGGAGCTTTCCTTGCCTTCTCTGATCTTTCTCCTCAGCTCCCTCTGTACGGACTTCAGCATCTCCCTGTTCCCCGACCTGAAGATCCTCTTCTTCTCTCTCAGAAGTGTTTTTATCTCAGGGTTGATCCAGGGTTTGTTGTTTGAGTGACGCCGTATGGTCTTGGTGGGAACGGATTTGTCCACACAGAAGCTGAGGTAGCCCGTGAAGGTGTGAATGAGGCCATCGATGTCCTCACCATGTGGATCGCAGAGCTGCTTCCAGGCAGTGGCTTCAAAACAGTCCTTTAGAGTGTCCATTGTCTCCTCAGACCATAACTCCACAGTGTGCATGGCCGGAGGTTGTCTGTGCACTAGGGGTTTGTACACCGGCCGGAGATGAACCAAGTTGTGATCCGATCTCCCAAGTGGGGGGATTTGTGATGAGGTGTACGCCTCCTTAGTGTTTGCGTAGAACAAATCCAGTGTTTTATTGTCTCTAGTGTGGCATGTGACATACTGGGTGAAAGTGGGCAGAATGGGAGACAGTGAAACGTGGTTGAAATCGCCTGAGATGAGGAGAAGAGCATCTGGGTGTTCTGTCTGCAGCCTGCTGGTTACTGAATGGATGACGTCACGCGCTGTCCCAGCGTTCGCCGTCGGATTTGCATAAACAACAATGCAGATCACGTGTGAGTGTTCTCTCGGGAGATATGTAGGCCTCATGCTAACAGCTAGCAACTCAACTACAACATTAAAACCTGAATTATGAAACAATTCAGCTTCTTCATTTCACGCTGCCCACATTGGTGACCAGTTACGTGAGAATGGATGAAAGGAGGTCCCCCGATGCAGACTCGTCGGAGGCGGCCCAAGCGAGCGCCGTCGCCATCAAACTACCAGAATTCTGGCAGAACGACCCGGACTCGTGGTTCCTCCAGGCCGAGGCGCAGTTCGCGCTCGCAGGAATAACGGCAGATGACACTAAGTTCTACCATGTCATCGCCAAGCTCGACGCCCGCACAGCGCGATGCGTGCGGAGCGTGGTACAGCAGCCACCCGCCGACGACAAATACGGCGAGTTAAAGGCTGCCCTCATCGAGGGTTTCGCGCCCTCAGCCGAAGAGAGGGCTAAGAAGCTACTGGCTATGTACGGCCAAGGAGGGCGCAGACTGATCACCCTGATGGAAGACATGCTTCAGTTGAGGGAATCAGACAACGACAGCTTCCTCTTCAAGCACATCTTCCTCAGCAACTTCCCGACGCACATGAGCGGGACCCTATCCAGCATGCGTTGTGAGACCCAGCGGGATTTCCGTGCGCTGGCCCAGGAAGCGCAGCGGCTCCTCAACTCCTGCGGCGAGCAGACGGCCACAGCAGCAGCGGCAGACCTTGGTGCGGCGGCCCGGGGCAACGAAGAGCCGGAGACAGCGGAGCTGAACCCACCCACCATGACGGCAGCGCCGCCACGACGCAGTGGAGGAGATGGCCTCTGTTATTATCACCGGCGTTTCGCAGAGAAGGCACACAGGTGTGTGCCACCGTGCAGTTACAAGAGCTTGGGAAACTCCAAAGCCGGGATCCGTTAGCAGCTTCGGCTCTCGGCGAGACCAGTAAGCTGCTCTACATCACTGATGAGAGCTCCGGGCGGCATTTCCTCATAGACACCGGAGCTCAGGTGAGTTTCATCACCCCGACCTACGCTGACCAGGTGGCTGGCCCCCGCGGCGATGGGGCAACGGCAGCGAACGGCTCGAGCATCAACACCTATGGAGAAAGGACCTTGTCTCTGTCCTTACACGGCCGCACTTATGAGTGGACTTTTATCATAGCGGCGGTGAGTTTCAACATGTTAGGTGCTGATTTCTTGTGCTCACATGGGTTGTTAGTTGATCTTGCCAACAGACGATTAGTAAATGCACTGTCTTTCTATTCTATTCCTTGTGCAGCTTGAGTGTCCCCACCACCAGTGCAGGCCAGCGTTGCCACAGCAGGCGGTAAGTTTGACACACTCCTCACCCAGTTTCCAGCACTCACAGTTCCCAAATTTTTGGCAACAGTGGCGAAACATGGGGTGGAGCATTTTATCACCACAACTGGCCCCCCCGTTTTCCCGAAAGCTCGGCGCTTAGATGCTGCCAAGCTCGCCATAGCACGCGATGAGTTCGCCAGCCTGGAAAAGCTGGGCATTATTCATCGTTTGAAAAGCCCATGGGCTTCGCCACTGCATATGGTCCCTAAAGCTGACGGCTCCTGGAGACCTTGCGGCGATTACCGCAGACTAAACAACGCTACAGCACATGACCGCTACCCAATCCCACACATTCAGGATTTTTCGGTGCATCTAGCGGGGGCGCGCATTTTTTCTAAAATAGACCTGGTTCGCGGATACTATCAAGTTCCAGTCTGACCGGAGGACGTCCCTAAAACAGCCGTAATAACCCCTTTTGGGCTTTTTGAGTTTTTGCGCATGCCGTTTGGTCTTAAAGGTGCAGCACAAACTTTCCAGTGTATGATGGACGCTGTGTTACGTGATCTCCCTTTCGTGTTTGTCTATCTCAACGACATTTTAGTCGCCAGTTCGTCCGAGGATGAACACGAAAAACACCTCACTACAGTTTTTCGGAGGTTGGGAGAACACGGGTTAATAATTAATCCAACCAAGTGCCAGTTCGGTGTGGCGCAGATTGACTTTTTGGGACACCGCGTTTCCACAGAAGGGGCAGTCCCATTGCCTGATAAGGTGCGCGCAGTGGCAAATTTCCCCTGACCACAAACGGTCAGTTCATTGCAGGAGTTTTTGGGAATGGTAAATTTTTATAACCGTTTTCTGCCCCACGCAGCTCAGCTCATGCAACCATTATATGCCACGCTCAGAAAACAAAAACCCTCCAACGCGGTCGTGTGGTCCCCGGAGCGGGAGCGCGCATTCGCGGAAGTAAAAACAGCCCTGGCTGATGCCACGCTTTTAGCCCACCCCGAACCATCGGCCCGCATAGCGCTCACTATGGACGCATCAGATTTAGCCATGGGGCGGTCGTGGAACAGCACGTGGATGGAGTTTGGCAGCCATTGGCATTTTTCAGCAAATCCTTTAACGAAACCGAGCACAAATACAGCATGTTTGACAGGGAGCTGTTAGCGCTCCATTTGGCCATTCGCCATTTCCAGTTCTGGCTGGAAGGTCGGCGTTTCACGGCTTTTGTCGACCATAAACCGCTCACTTTCGCGATGTCTAAAATTTCAGAACCTTGGTCGGGCCGGCAGCAGAGGCATCTGGCCGCAATTTCAGAATTTACTACGGACATTCAGCACGTAGCGGGTAAACTCAACGTAGTGACAGACTGCCTCTCTCGCGCCGTGACATCACCAGGGCACGCGGAGGCAGATTATACTACCGCGGCCGCAGGGCACAAGAGCAGCACGGAAGCGTACGCGGCCCCAGTTCACATAGGGATAGATTACGCGGCCATAGCAGCGGAACAGGGTAGTGATGCGGACGTGCGCGCACTCCAGTCTGGACCAACAGGGTTAAGGCTGGAGAGCAGGTGTTTGCAAACCGGTATACCCCCCTTAATCTGCGACGTGTCAACTGGGCGACCACGCCTGGTAGTCCTGGCCGCGTGGCGCCGCCGCGTTTTTGACTCGGTTCACTCCCTGGCACGCCCGGGAATGCGCGCTTCGGTGAAGATGGTTGAGGAAAAGTTTGTTTGGCCGAGCCTGCGCAAGCACGTGAAAGAGTGGGCAAGAACCTGCATGTCTTGCCAGCGGGCCAAAATTCACAAGCACACGAAAGCCCCTTTAGAACCGTTTCCAATCCCGGCCAAGAGATTTGATCATGTGCACGTCGACCTCGTGGGCCCCCTACCGTTGTTGCAGGGGTTCACACATCTTTTGACAATGGTAGACCGAACCACACGTTGGCCAGAAGTGGTCCCACTAACATCAACCACGGCTGCAGAGGTGGCTCGCGTTTTTTTAACGGCCTGGGTAGCGCGTTTCGGGGTTCCGTCGGACATTACGTCCGACAGAGGACCTCAGTTTGTCTCCGAGCTTTGGTCAGCGATGGCCAGCAGCTTAGGGGCGACAATCCATCGCACTACCGCGTATCACCCCCAGGCTAACGGTTTATGTGAGCGTTTTCACAGGTCTTTGAAGGCAGCCCTCAGAGCGTCGCTTACGGATGCAGATTGGGTAAACAAACTACCGTGGGTTTTATTGGGGTTGCGCTCTGCGCCCAAGGAGGATCTGAATGCCTCCCCAGCAGAGTTAGTTTTTGCACAACCTCTCAGGCTGCCCGGTGAGTTCTTACCAGAGCATCCAGACCCAGGGCGCCTCCCAGCTCTGAGACCACTAAGCGGCACGGAAGCGGACATGCTCCTGGGCCCCGTTCATCACACTTTTTCGCGGGTTTTTGTTCCTCAGGCTTTAAAAAATGCCAAGTTCGTTTTTGTTAGGCACGAGGCTTTAAGTCCGACCCTCCGGCCGCCATATGATGGTCCATTTAGGGTGCTGGAAACTGGTGATAAGCATTTTGTGCTAGATTTAGGAGACAGGAAAGAGACAGTCAGTATTGACAGACTAAAGCCTGCTTTTGTGATGAACGAGTCTGTACGGGTGGCGAGGGCACCTCGACGTGGCAGACCCCCCAGGGAACACGTCCCGTACCCCCACAGGGATCAAATAACCACTCTCTTCCTCAGGCTGCAGATTCTTTGCAGGACAGCGCCGCTGGGACGGCGAGGCCTGCATACAGCAGATTCGGAAGATGGTTGAAACCCAGACGACGTACAGACTGATGTTTGATGGGATCATGTGGTACAGGCTATGCTGTTGGTGTTATCACTGAATTTTTTTAATGCGAGCATGTTGTGTAGACTATGCTGTTGGCGTTATCACTGAATTGTTAATGTGATCATGCTGTATAGACTATGCTGTTGATGTGGTCGCTGAATTTTTTTAATGTGATCAAGTTGTATAGTTATGCCATTGATGTCATCATATTTTGTGAACCCGAATATATTGTCCTTTCTTCGACGTTTGGGGGGGGGGGGGCTGTGGCTCATGTATTCATGCCTACATATGTATAAGCACAAGGGGATGTTTAAGATTGCATATGTGGACTGACCTCACGTCTTAGAGGAGGACAATAGGTCTGGACCGCCTGTGGAGAACAGCAGGGAGACGGAGACACGGCGGTAAGGACCTGAATGGACTTCCTGACCCCCTGGGGCCAGGTGGAGGACTGAAGGACATTAAGGGGGAGTTATGGTCAATAAGGGGATTTGACAAGGATGTGTGATTTGGCTTTTGATGTTGTATGTATAAATAAGGGGGTTCTGACTGAGTTCAGGCTCTTCTGTTTCTGAGAGATATGTTGGGGATGTGACTACAACATTAAAACCTGAATTATGAAACAATTCAGCTTCTTCATTTCACGTTCCCCACAAAGAGCATCCTTCCCCTCTTCAGTGCCCAGGATTGGAAACCTGAGTCTGGAGATACGAGATATCCTGACTGATCAAACGACTAACCGGAACGGGCAATCAAACACTGAGCTCAGTGGGACATCTTTGGGGTTTTATTTCATGCCGGCCGTTGTTATATTTGTACAGTTGTAAATTATCTGTATATTTTGCTCACTTTATCACTGTAAATAATAATCATTATTGCTCATTTCTTGCCTCCAGCTATTTCATTCCACACTCACTCTAATTCCCTATTGTAACCCTTACAAACCTAGCAACTGGTCTACACTTAATTAACATCAGGCAAGGGTTACAATAAAAAGAATCACATTTAGGGAAACCATACAGACATAAAGACAGCCTTTTCCATTGCTTTTAACAGGAAAAAAATCCACTCGCGACTAGCATTAGCATAGCGCTAATGTTAGCATAACATTAGCATGTAGCGGACTCACCAAAGATGAGATTCAGGGTGAACACAGCAGAAGTCACCGCTTCACGGCCTCTCAAGCTCGTGCCCCCATCAACTTAGGATAATAAAGGTTGCAAATTAGCGTTGGGAAAGTGTTTAGATTGGCTGCACGGTGGCGCAGTGGTTTAGCACTGTGGCAGCACAGTTTTACCCTCGGCTGGGGGATCGCGGGGATCATGAGATCGTGGGTTCGATCCCAGCCCCCGACCAACAGTGAGCTGTGTGGAGTTTGCATGTTCTCCCCGTGTTGCGCGGGTTTACTCTGGGATTTCTCCGGTTTCCTCCCGCATACCAAAAACATGTAGGTTTAGGGCGCTCGCGCACGCAGCGACCAGCAGCCGGTGGCTTGTCACCAGATTGCAAACCAAGTCTACCTACGGGTACAAATAAGTAACAAAAAAAAAAAAAAAAAGATCCATTTATAGTATTTATCTGAATTAGCTTACCAAGAAGAGGTGTCAACGTGAGGACAGATCGTCCCACAGTTCCTCTCCTTCCGCTCGCAGATCGTGAAAAGAACGCTTTCCAGCATAGCGCCTCAGCTCTTTGCTTGGAAGGCGGGGCTAATATTACTCTTAACGAATAGAAAGACCCAGATCACCCAACGTGACCATGAACCGGAAATTCAAAAGTTGGATGACGAGGATCGCACTTCCTGTTCCCCAAGAGAATTGGTTTTCAAAATAAAATCACACAATTGTATTAATACAATTTACATCTGAGAAAAAGGGTCATTTTCTCAGCTGGGTTACACTTATACATACAAAGATAAAGACAGGGGCCGGAGATTCCATTAATAGAGCACTTTTTTAATTAACAGGTTGTTGGAGCATTAAGACTGTTCACACGCTGTGGTTACTAGTCAATCGCTAACCTAGAACGTCATTTCCCATAATGCAGTGCACATGAACTAGTACGGTAGCCTGAGACATTCAATGCACAACAGAAATGATGTCATAGGAGAAGAGTGACAACTTCAGAGGTTTTCTGCTGCTGCGACCCAAAGGTCAGCCTGAGTTCTGCTGCTGATGGAACAGTCAGGGTGGCTCACTTCCTGTTCCTTGTTTCAACAGTCGGCCCACATGAACGTCTGAAGCTTTGATTCTCACTCCAGTCACTCCCACAGTCAACTCAAGGCTTTTCTCCACTGCTGCTTCAGGTTCTCCTCAGACAATAAACTGCTGTCAGAACCAGGAAAAGAACTGTGTGTGGCGGTTCGTTTTAACCCCACAACAGACTAAGGACACTCAGCCCTCTTTTCTGTTTTTCTGCTGCATTACTGAGAAGCAATGTGCCATTCATGTATTTGTGATGCAAACATGCATGTGTTGTGATGTAATGCGCCATTCTGTATAGTGTGCATATGGCTTGTCCTTACTTTGTTTTTTCTGAGCATCTTAGATGTGCTTTGGTGTATTAATGTCTACAGGTAGACGAGTTTCTTCTGTCTCACCTATGTGATGTTAATCGATGCCTTTCATCCTTTGCACCCAAAGCCAACAGTCCCTATGCTTTGTTTACTTTTTCTCTTACAGCCGCTCCTGCTTTTCTTCATGGCCACGAGAGGAGTCAGAGACTAATTTTTCTTCTTGTGGACCGCTGCACGTTCAACGGGACCAGCCCTTCGACATTGCGGACCCACAAGCAATTTTTGCGCGGCTCAGGACGATTTCACAGCTCCTGCCGGCACTTACTACCCCTCCCCTCCCTCCCCCTCCGCCTGCAGCGAGCTTCTCCCACAGCTCGCTCACACAGATGGATCATCGAGGTCGCGGCCCCCTACCGTTTCCCTCTTGGGGGGGAGCGTGTGTGGCGGTTCGTTTTAACCCCACAACAGACTAAGGGCACTCAGCCCTCTTTTCTGTTTTTCTGCTGCATTACTGAGAAGCAATGTGCCATTCATGTATTTGTGATGCAAACATGCATGTGTTGTGATGTAATGCGCCATTCTATATAGTGTGCATATGGCTTGTCCTTACTTTGTTTTTTCTGAGCATCTTAGATGTGCTTTGGTGTATTAATGTCTACAGGTAGACGAGTTTCTTCTGTCTCACCTATGTGATGTTAATCGATGCCTTTCATCCTTTGTACTCATGCGTCCTGTCCTTACTGTGACCTAGAGACTCAGATCAATATGTAGATGTGCTTGTTAGCCTCTTTGTCTTGCACTTAGAGCGAGGTCTAGCTAATCTGCCCATTGTGATGTATGGCTTACAAATGCAAATACCTCCTGCCTGTTCTGTTGTCCCTTTGATCATTCTAGACTGTGGGGTATGTCTTTTTGATGTATTGTTATGATCAAGTATTTAAGGTGCAACTCTGTAACACAATCTCTCTCTTACTCTCTCACTCTGATCCTGCAACAGGTGGACACACTGTGTCCGCCTCTCCTTCTCTGAGAGCTTAGGGATCCCGCTCCGGGCTGCTCCACTATGCACCGGAGAGGGGATCCCGTGAAGGTGACATGATATAATAAAACCTGCTTAAAACCACAGCACTGCTGCTTATTTTTCCATGCCGCCTCACTTTGTTCCTCATAAATCTGACGTTTCAGAATTGACTAAAATCTCATCTTTCTCAGATCTGCAGGTTTTCTAGCAGCTTCTCAGGCTTTAACATCATAAACTTCCAACTTTAAAGTCACTTTTCTGCAACATTTCCATCGTTGTTGTCATTAATGTACAATTTTCTCATCAATTTTGTCACTTTTTAGTCTTTGTCCTTTTAATACTTTAATTTCAGGAAGTCTGGACGTGAATCAGCAGCTGCTGCTGATCAGAATTAGTCGTTAATTGCTCGTCACCTCACACGATAGTCTGGTTGGTGCTAGAAGGGAGGATTCTGACTTCCATTTTTCTCCTGTCAGGGTGTGGTTGGTGTGTTGGTTGAGACTCTGGACTGATGCTGAACAGTCTGGGATTATTCCACGTCATCGCTGTGGATTAACGGTGGCAGTCTGGCGGCTCTGCAGCGTCTGCTTCCATCTGATCACGTGACCCAGCTGCCGTCAGCGCAGCAGCAGCAGCACATCCACACTTTTCTGCAGCTGCTGCAGGTCTTGGAGGTTCAGCCCAGATCAGCCGTCAGCAGCTTCTGCCATGAAAAGAGCCATTTGAAGCTCATTTTTGTCCCCAAAAATCTGCATGGAGACAGAACTGATGTGAGCCTCAACAGAGCAGAAAGAGCCAATAAAACTGCAGCGTTGCTCTCTCACAAACGGCTTTTCACAATCATTCCTTTGTCCAGTTACATTTCACATTCCTTTTTTTTTTTTTGATTTTGTAGTGTGACGTTTGCGGGATTCACACAAAGAAAGAGGAGCAAGATGGTTGTGACGAACAGGCTTTATTTACACACCACCGACCCCCAACTACTTCTGAGCACAGAGAGGAGGGGAGGTCATTCTCCCAGACCTCCGTTTCAGTCATGGTTACACACACATGATACATCTTGCCCTAATCCTGCTAAACACTGCTGGGTCATTATAACGCAGTTATAATGACCCAGCAGTATAACTCAGTAATAACACATTTAATACACACACAGTAACGGTTCCAACTGGCAAAGCATGCTGGGAAATCCCTGCCCCCCTTAACATGGCGCCGACGTTACACTGCCCTCCCCTGGACTGGTTTCTGTCCCCAGAAAATTCAAAGTCCACTTTCAGAAATCCAACGCGAGTCAGCCCGGTGCCGGGGCGGCATGCACGGGCCATCCAGTGTCCATCTGAGTCTCGGTCGGAGTATCTGGTTAGGGTAGGGTTCCGGTTTGGCCACCAGCGGGCGGATGGACACATCTAACAGCCTCTGTAGGACCACACACAGTCCCTTCCCTGGCAGCGGGAGTCCCATGCCCGCTCCGGCCGACTCCCACCGTTGCCAGGTCTCCCAGGCAGCCGCTGGCCCGCGTCCAGGTGTCCAGCCCCTGCCGAGCACGGGAAAAGACCGGATCTGTCCTGCTCGCTCCGCTGCTGCTGCGCTCCAAAGGCCTCTGTGACGTCACCGCCGGGGGGAGCATCTGCAGGAGGCGGCTTTTTCTCCGTCCATGCCACCTCGCTCTAATTTAACTTCGGCGAGGGGCCAGTTTGTCGTGCGCTGTGTGCGGGGCAGTACCATGCGATGTACCCTGGCTCTGCGCACCGGAAGCCACCTCCCGGTCGATCGCCGCTCCTAATCGCTCTGGAATCGCCAGCCCGTCCTGCCCTGAAAAGAGCGGAAAACGGGGCTGGTTTGCTCTGCTCAGTCCCGTCGGGTCCGCTGCTCCGTCCATCGCGGCGAGCCTTTCCGGGGGGGCCGGTGTCTCAGCTCTACGCTCCGTTCCCAGCCAAGCGATGAACCGCTCCGTCCGCTGGACCTCCGCCTGGATCCTCATCTTGCTCCATCCCCACTCCTGACACCAGTGTGACGTTTGCGGGATTCACACAAAGAAAGAGGAGCAAGATGGTTGAGACGAACAGGCTGTATTTACACACCACCAACCCCAACTACTTCTGAGCACAGAGAGGAGGGGAGGTCATTCTCCCAGACCTCCGTTTCAATCATGGTTACACACACATGATACATCTTGCCCTAATCCTGCTAAACACTACTGGGTCATTATAACGCACACAGTAACGTTTCCAACTGGCAAAGCATGCTGGGAAATCCCTGCCACCCTTAACATGGCCCCGACGTTACAGTATACTTTATTGATCCCCAGAGGGGAAATTGAGGGCATCCACCTGGATGGATGAAGCAGCCACAGTACGGTGCTATCCCTTTACCATTCACACACACATTCACACGCAGGGCCACTTTAGAGTCTCCAATTAACCTACCTGAATGTTTTTGGCCTGTGGGAGGAAACCGGAGAAATCCCGGAGTAAACCCACGCAGACACGGGGAGAACATGTAAACTCCACGCAGATCACTGTTGGTCAGGGGCTGGGATCGAACCAGGGATCCCATGGCGAGTTGCTGTGCTGCCGCAGTGCTAACCACCCAGCTTTTTTAAAGATAAATTTGATATTTTTCACTTAAATTTGCAACTTAACTGATAAATTTGAGGCTTTTCACCTCTGAATTTTTGATTTTTTTCCTCCCAAATATGAAATAAACTTGCAACTCATTTGCTGAAAACCAACAGTTTTTTCTGATGTAAATTTGCAACTTTTTCCTCTTAAATTTGCAACTTCTTTTTCTAAATTTGTGGCTTTTTTCTGGCCTAATTTGTATTTTCTTAAAAATAAACAAGTTATTTCACAGAAGTTTGCCAGGTTTTTCCTCATTAATTTGCAGTTTTTTTCTTGAAATGTGCATCATTTTATCTCAAATTCCTGACCTTTTCCTCTATAATTTGTAGCATTTTTCCACATAAATTTATGATTTTTTTATTCCAATTATTTTTATTAATCTGGTAATTTTTTTTAGTAAATGTCTCACTTTTTCTCATTTTTTTTTTAGATTTAGAAGCTCTTCATGTAAATTTGAATTTTTTCTGTTTTATAGGAGGGGGTTATGCAGCATCTTAGACAGAGACAAGGAATAAACATGGGAGAACAATGCCCAGAGAGTTCCTGGAGTTATAGCAGGAAGGAGTCAGAGGCATAGGGGGTTGAATGCTGTGTAATGTAAATGTCATGCTGTGTGAGAGGAAAACGCCTTGAAACGTGTGAAGAGGATTTGAGGGAAGAGAGGAGAGCCTGTTGAATTCATTCATTCTGTTCTTTGCTTGTGAGATGTGAAGTGTGTAATAAACCGTCTGCCCATGGATCTGCCTCTGATTTGACACACTCCACAGTTTCATATTTTGGAATTTTTTTCTTGTAAATTCACAGTTTTGTTCTGATAAATGTTTGTCAGTTTTCTGTCATATTTCAGAGGTTTTCTTCTCTAATTTGCAGCTTTTTCTTGTACATTAGTGACTTGATTCTGTTTGTGTTAAATGTGTGAGTTTGAGGCATTATTCTCAAAAATGCTAAAGCAGTTTTGCTCATAAATGAGGCATTTTTCTTGTAAATGTAGAACTCCATGACTTCTTCACTGAAAATCTCCAACCAGCAGCTCAAAAATGTGCAACTTTTTGCTCATTTGTTTGCAGCTTTCTGCTTGTAAAGAGTTTTGTAGAGTTGTAGAGAGTTTCTACCTCCACCAAGGAGGTCATGTTTTCACCGCCGTTGGTTGGTTGGTTGGTTGGTTGGTTTGTCTGTTAACAACATAACTCAAAAGTTATGAACGGATTCTGATGAACTTTTCACCAGAGATGGTTCTTGGGCTAGAGAGGAACCCATGACATCTTGGTGATGATCTGAGAGTGCATACCTCAGCCAAGGCTCTGATCTTCTCAGAGTGTCAGCAACAATCCTCCAAAACTGCTGGACAGACTTGGATGCAGTTTTCACCAGAAGTGGCTCCAGGCCGACATACAAACCCGTTACAGTTTGGAGGGGATCCATGAGGGACGGAAGGAGCCTTGGTGGAGGTATGCACTCTCTGAGTGCACCTCTAGTCTTTTATACTTCTAAGTGTTAGAAAAATAAAATATGAACTACTGACATGTACCTTTCTGACTTGGGGAATAGGAGGTAGAGGGTGAGAGATGGAAATGTGGGAGAAGAAAGGAGGGGTGGCAACGATGGGTTCCAGAGCACCAGGGGGGAGAAAACCAAATGAAGACGCGCCTTCACTGCTGGGGAGGCCAGGTGTGAATGTATTGTGTTGAGTTTGCTCTGCTGTCAGCTGTGTTAATGTGTGAACTCCGGGGGCCAGGGAAGGGAATGAAGCTGCATCAAGAGATTCTCTTTGGCCCCCAGAGTTCAGTCTGTTCTGCTGTCAGAGGAATAAAGTCGTGTGTCTGCAGCTGCTCGGGTCTCGTCTCATCAGTCCTCTACACCTTTACCTTTTGGGCCTTTGATTTTCACATCATGGACAATCTGACATGTTAGACGTCTCAGATGCACATGAACAATACAATCATGTAAAAACACAGCAACATTATGAGGGAAAAGTTGTGGTTCACCCAGGGTGAGGCTTAGCCATTGCACTCCGGTTGTGCTGACCCCTGCGAATTCCCCAAATGTGGAAATCTCGACTGCATAAATTCTGGTATTTTGGTGAATAGGAGGAACTGAACCCAAATTTCTGGTATTCTGTTTTGTTTTGTTTTTTTTTCACTTCCAGCGCCACACGAGTCGGCTGCCTTTTTGCAACAGCGGCTCAATTCTGAGTTTTTTCTTCCTCTATCTTTCTGATCCGGTGACAACTTTCTGATCTGGTGACACCTCACACACCTTACACATCACAGACACACAGATCGCCCCAAATGTCTCCCAAGCCGGCAGACGGAGCCACTGTTTACAGCAGGAGACGGTACAGCAGGGAACAGCTGCTAGCACTTAACCGCCACTCGGTGCTAACGGAAAAACTCGACATACCGGGAGAAATGAGGCGAAAACGACGTGGATGTCGTGCTAGTGTAAGACGGCGGCCAAGGAATATAAGGTACAGACCCACCCTTCCATCCGTTGTTATGGGGAATGTATGATTGTTAAGTTACACATCAAGTTATTGTCAAGTTACACGTCACATTCATTTACAACTTTTTAAAGATCAGTTTGAGAGTTTTCACTTTAATTTGCAACTTAACTCATAAATTTGAGGCTTTTCTTCTCTGAATTTCTGTTTTTTTTTCCTCCCAAATATGAAATAAACTTGAAACTCATTTGCTGAAAACCAACAGTTTTTTCTGATGTAAATTTGCAACTTTTTCCTCTTAAATTTGCAGCTTTTTCTTCTAAATTTGAGGCTTTTTTCTGGTTAATTTGTGTTTTCTCAAAAATAAACAAGTTGTTTAACAGAAGTTTGCCAAGTTTTTCCTCATTAATCTGCAGTTTTTTCTTGGAAATGTGTATCATTTTCTCTCAAATTTCTGACCTTTTCCTCTATAATTTGCAGCTTCTTATCTGTAAATTTGCAGCATTTTTCCACATAAATTTGTGATTTTTTTTTATTCCAGTTATTGTTATTAATCTGGTTAATTTTTTATAGTAAATGTCTCACCTTTTCTCGTTTTTTTACATTTAGAAGCTCTTCATGTAAATTTCAGTTTTTTTCTGTTTCATATTTTGGATTTTTTTTCTTGTAAATTCACAGTTTTGTTCTGATAAATGTTTGTCAGTTTTCTGTCATATTTCAGAGGTTTTCTTCTCTAATTTGCAGCTTTTTCTTGTACATCAGTGACTTGATTCTGTTTGTGTTAAATGTGTGAGTTTTCAGAACCACAGGAGCCACAGAATCGGGGCCAAAGAGCCACCTGTGGCTTTGGAACCACATGTTGCAGACCCCTGTGCTCGGAGCTGTTCAGAGTTAAATCAGACAGAGATCAGAGGTGTTTGGGGCTGAATTCTGATGTCAAAGATCAAGTCAGTCTGGGCTGGTTTCCTTCTAAATTCAGCACAGAAAAGGAGAAATGTGAATTTCTCTGTTAAACTGGTGAAGGAGCTGCAGATGAAAGAATTTCTACATGGGTTTGATGGATGAAATGTTGAAGATAATAAAGAGGAACAGATGAAATGTGTGTTTGCTCACACCGCCACACTTCAGGAGGAGAAGCAGAGCTGAGATCAGCTGTTGGTCAGACGACAGTGTCAGCAGGATGTGGTCAGAAGTGTCTTCATGTGAGTCGGCCTGATGAGGAAGCAGCAGCTCTTTATCTGGCTGCAAGCAGCAGACTGAAGCTGCTTTCATCACAGGTGCTGGAAGAGCTAAAACCAGGTGTGTCCATCATCTGCTCGGTGATCCCGCTTTGTCCCGTCCAGCCACCGTAGTTGTAGTTCTGCATCCAGCCAGCAGGGCGGCTCGTGCACGTGCAGTTCAGCGTTTTGTCTGCCATGCTGCAGAGCGTCTCCTGCCGTTTCCTGTCCGTCTTCCTGCTGCTGGATAAACTAGAGGCACCAGTTCCCTCCCAGTCAGAGTGATGCTGGACTCAGACGCGGTGACCAGTCTCTCCAGTGATCAGACGTGTGGTCAGACGGCTTTCTCACCTCTGACTGACAGGCCTATGCTGCTCTTAATTATAACATTTTAGAAAGGTTTCAGAGAGCTCAGGTTTCCCCCCACAGAAACAACAGTTACCCATCAAATATCTTTAATGTCCAGTATATTTGATGACCATGTAGAGACTGGGTTAATCATCGCAGACTGGATGCAGAGGGTAAACAGAGAAGGACAATAGGCATGGAGATTATGGTGAGGTAGCAGGAAGAAGGAGTTGGGGTTAGAAGGGATGAATGTATTGTGATGCGAGATGTCATGCAGATGTGAGATGAGCGGTTGATATAAAAGGAGAGACCCTGGTGTATTGAGACATGCTTTTTCTGTGTATGACTGATGTGAGAGTGAATAAAGTCGTCTGCTGCATGAATCTGTTTTCGTTATTTACACTCTCCACACTGGTGACCCCTTGACAAATTATGGAACACGAGGCAAGAACCCCGGAGTCGGCCCAGAGGGGAACCCCCAGCAAAGCGTGCACTGTTTCGGTCAAACTACCGGACTTTTGGCTGCACGACCCGCGGTCTTGGTTCCACCACACCGAGGCTCAGTTCGCCCTCCGGGGAATAACGGCAGATGACACCAGATATTACTATGTGGTCGCAGCGCTGGACGCTCGCACAACTCGGCAGGTAGCGAGCCTGCTCCAACAGCCTCCAGCCCACGACAAATACGAGGCTCTCAAGGCCGCGCTGATCTGGCGCTACACGCTCTCAGACTGTGAGATTGCGGAGAGGCTCCTGAGGCGCTCCGAGTTAGGAGCTGGGTCGGCGGTCGAACTGATGGAGAAGATGTTGGCGTTGATGGGCACGGACAACGGGCATTTTCTGTTTGCCCACTTTTTCCTCCGAAACCTCCCAACAGAGGCAAGAGCGGTTCTTACCAATTTGCCATTGCTGGACGCACATGACTACTGTGCGCTAGCCCAGGAGGCAGATCGGATCATCCTCACCACCAGAGCCCTCACAGTGAACGCGGCGGGGTCGAAACCCAGCAAGACGACCAGCGGAGGCGAGGAGCCGCCGACGGTAGAGGCAGCAGGGGCCAGGAAGCGCCAGAGAGACACGCTCTGCTTCTACCACTGCCGCTTTGGAGAGAACGCACGCAGATGTGCGCCACCGTGCCAATTCAAGCGTTCGGGAAACACTAAGGCCGGCAGTCAGTAGCAGCTGCGACCGCCGGTGAAGAGAACAAGCTGCTCTACGTGACGGACTTGCGCTCGGGGAGACGGTTCCTCGTAGACACCGGAGCCCAGAAGAGCATCATCCTGGCGTCCTATGCCGACCAGCTAGCGGGAGCTAGCGGCCCCGGGCTGGTAGCCATAAACGTCTCGGACATTAAGGCTTTTGGTGAGAGAACACTGACTTTATCCCTACACAGCCATATTTACGAGTGAACTTTTGTCATAGCGGCATTGAGTTTCCCGATCCTGGGAGCTGATTTTCTGTGTGCACATGGGTTGCTAGTCGATGTTGCTAACAGGCGCCTGGTTAATGCATTGTCCTTTGACTCTCTCCCCTGTACAGCTCGAGGGGCTGGGCCAGTAACACAAGCCAACGTCACAGCTCTAGGCGGTAAGTTCCACACACTGCTCACTCAGTTCCCAGCACTCACGGTCCCGACGTTTTCGGCTGCCATCACTAAACACGGGGTGGCGCACTTTATCACCACCACCGGGCCACCCGTTTTCGCAAGACCTCGGCGCTTGGACGCAGCTAAACTGGCCATAGCGCACGAGGAGTTCACCAACCTGGAAAGGTTGGGCATCATCAGGCGATCGAACAGCCCATGGGCATCCCCGCTACACATGGTCCCTAAGGCCGAGGGATCGTGGCGACCGTGCGGTGATTTCAGCAGATTGAATAACGCCACAGCGCAAGACCGCTACCCGATTCCCCATATTCAGGATTTTTCCATTCACCTCGCCGGAGCACGCATTTTTTCTAAAATAGACCTGGTCTGTGGTTACCACCAGGTCCCAGTGCGCGTGGAGGACGTACCCAAAACAGCGGTAATAACTCCGTTTGGCTTGTTTGAGTTTTTACGCATGCCCTTCGGATTAAAAGGAGCGGCACAGACATTCCAACACATGATGGTGTTGCGCCATCTGCTGTTTGTGTTCATCTACCTGGATGATATCCTGGTGGCCAGCGCATCCGAGGACCAACACGTAACCCACCTCAGGACGGTTTTCCGGAGGTTGGAGGTGCACGAGTTAATAATCAACCTGGCGAAATGACAGTTCGGCGTGACAGGGATTGATTTTTTGGGGCACCGCGTTTCACCGGAGGGAGCAATACCCTTGCCCGACAAAGTGCGCGCCGTGGCAAATTTTCCCCAGCCTCAGACGGTCAGGGCGCTGCAAGAGTTTTTGGGGATGGTTAATGTTTATAACCGTTTCCTCCCCCGCGCAGCTCAACTCATGCAGTCATTGTATGCCGCGCTCAAGAAATGGAAACCAGCGGACAGACTCAAATGGACTCCGGCGCAAGAGCAGGTGATCTATGAGGTTAAAACAGCCCTGGCAAACGCCGCACTGTTGGCACACCCGGACCCGGCAGCCTGGATAGCGCTCACTACCGACGCCTCGGACGTGGCCACAGGGGCCGTCGTAGAGCAACGTGTCGCCGGTTCTTGGCAGCCGCTCGCTTTTTTCAGCAGGGCTTTGCGCGACAGTGAGCGTAAATACAGCGCGTTCGACAGGGAGTTGCTGGCTCTCCGCCTGGCCATATGCCACTTCCAGTTCTGGCTGGAAGGGCACAGCTTCACCGCGTTCGTGGACCACAAGCCGCTAACGTTCACGATGGCCAAGGTTTCGGAACCATGGTCGGGCCTGCAGCAGAGACAGCTGGCCGCGATCTCCGAGTTTACGACCGATATTCAGCATGTGTCGGGTAAACTGAATGTGGTGGCGGACTGCCTCTCGCGCGCAGTAGTGGCCCCAGTCTGTGTAGGGATAGATTATACAGCCAAGGCCGCTGAGCAGATTGGTGATGCGGACGTGTGCACGCTCCAGTCAGGACCAACAGGGTTAAGGCTGGAGAGGAGAGTACTGCAAGACGGCAAGCCCCCCCTTATCTGCGACGTCTCCACGGGACACCCGCGCCCAGTGGTCCCAGTCGCTTGCCACTGCCGCGTGTTTGAATCAGTTCACGCTCTGGTGCACCCAGGAGTGCGTGCGTCAGTCAAAATGGTGGGAGCGAAGTTCGTGTTGCCAGGCCTGCGCAAACAAGTGAAAGAGTGGGCTGCAGCCTGCGTAGCGTGCCAACGAGCCAAAGTACACAGACACACGAAGGCTCCTTTGGAGTCATTTCGTATACCGGCGAAAAGATTCGACCATGTTCACGTGGACCTCGTGGGCCCCCTCCCGCCATTGCGGGGTGCACACACCTTCTGACAGTGGTGGACCGCACCACACGCTGGCCAGAAGCAGTCCCGCTGGTGGCAACCACGTCCGCGGACATGGCGCGTGCTTTTTTGACGGCATGGGTGGCACGTTTTGGAATCCCGTTGCACATCACGTCCGATAGGGGCCCTCAGTTTGTTTCAAACCTCTGGGCCGCGATGGCCCATAGCCTGGGTGTTGAAATTCATCGCACAACCACGTACAACCCACAGGCCAATGAGTTATGTGAGCGTTTTCATAGGTCACTGAAAGCAGTGCTTAGGGCTTCGCTGATGGATGCAAATTGGGTAGACCGGTTGCCGTGGGTTTTATTGGGGTTGTGTTCCGCACCAAAAGAGGATTTGGAGGCGTCCCCGGCGGAGCTTGTTTTTTCTTAGCCCGGGGAATTTTTGCCAGATAATCCCGTGCCAGACAGCTGCCCGTCTCAGCGTTTGCAGCATAGCACAGGCACAGGCACGCTGTCGGGCCCGGCCCACCACTGTTTTCCACGCGCTTTTGTGTCAAAAACTTTGAAGAACGCGGCGTTCGTGTTTGTCAGGCACGATGCCCACCGCCCTCCATTGCGCCCACCCTACGATGGCCTGTTCAGAGTGCTGGAAACAGGGGACAAACATTTTTTATTAGACTTGTGGGGTCGTCGGGAGAAAATATGCATAGACAGACTTAAGCCCGCCTTTGTGGTGGCGGATGAGCAAGTGCTGTTGGCTCAGGCCCCTCGGCGTGGAAGACCCCCACTGAGAACTCCCCAGGTAAATGATTCATCAGGTCAACCACACGGGCAAGTCGAAGTACCCCCCCCTCGCCATGGCCCACCCGCAGACAGACACACCCCCAGGAGCCCCCCGCTGGCACAGCAGCGCCGCGGAGGCGGTAAACCCCCGTTACAGCAGATATGGGAGGAGACTGAAGCCAAAAGGACGTGAGGACCAAAACTCTGTCTGAGATTCTGGGGGGCGTGTAGAGGCTGGGTTAATCATCTCAGACTGGATGCAGGGTGTAAACAGAGGAGTACAATAGGCATGAAGATTATGGTGAGGTAGCATGAAGAAGGAGTTGGGGGGAGAAGGGATGAATATATTGCGATGTGAGATGTCATGCAGATGTGAGATGGGTGGTTGATATAAAAGGAGAACCCATGGTGCATTGAGACATGCTTTTCTGTGTATGACTGATGAGAGAGTGAATAAAGTTGTCTGCTGCATAAATCTGTTTTCGTTATTTACACTCTCCACAACCAGTTAATTCTTTGGCACCGTCGCAGGATTTGACATTTGGTTTATTGAAAGACATGTTCAGGTTTTTGCAACGATTGATTTATTTTCAACAGATATTTATTTTTCAATGGAATTTTCCATGTTTTTGTCATTGACCTTTTGTCATGTAAACAGGGCTGTGTGATACGACCAAAATTTCATATCACGATATAACTGATCTTGTATCCTGATAGTGATATATATCACCATATACATTTTCTGTAAATTCTATAGTTTATATATAATTACATAAAAAGACTGTCTCTTTTTTAAATTTTGAATTACATACTGAAAAAATCAATTGTAAAAAATCATTTGTCATTAATTTTATGCAACTTTTCCCTCATAATGTTGCTGTGTTTTTACATGATTGTATTGTTCATGTGTATCTGAGACGTCTAACATGTCAGATTGTCCATGATGTGAAAATCAAAGGGCCAAAAGGTAAAGGTGTAGAGGACTGATGAGACGAGACCCGAGCAGCTGCAGACACACGACTTTATTCCTCTGACAGCAGAACAGACTGAACTCTGGGGGCCAAAGTGAATCTCTTGATGCAGCTTCATTCCCTTCCTTGGCCCCCGGAGTTCACACATTAACACAGCTGACAGCAGAGCAAACTCAACACAATACATTCACACCTGGCCTCCCCAGCAGTGAAGGCGCGTCTTCATTTGGTTTTCTCCCCCCTGGTGCTCTGGAACCCATCGTTGCCACCTCTCCTTTCTTCTCCCACATTTCCATCTCTCACCCTCTACCCCCATTCCCCAAGTCAGAAAGGTCCATGTCAGTAGTTCATATTTTATTTTTCTAAGACTAAGAAATATAACAGACTAGAGGAGCCCTCAGAGAGTGCATACCTCCACCAAGGCTCCTTCCGTCCCTCATGGATCCCCTCCAAACTGTAACGGGTTTGTGTGTCGGCCTGGAGCCACTTCTGGTGAAAACTGCATCCAAGTCTGTCCAGTAGTTTTGGAGGATTGTTGCTGACACTCTATGAGAAGATCAGAGCCTTGGCTGAGGTATGCACTCTCAGATCATCACCAAGATGTCATGGGTTCCTCTCTAGCCCAAGAACCATCTCTGGAGAAAAGTTCATCAGAATCTGTTCATAACTTTTGAGTTATGTTGTTAACAGACAAACCAACCAACCAACGGCGGTGAAAACATGACCTCCTTGGTGGAGGTAGAAACTCTCTACAACTCTACAGAACTCTATACAAGCAGAAAGCTGCAAACAAATGAGCAACAAGTTGCACATTTTTGAGCTGCTGGTTGGAGATTTTCAGTGAAGAAGTCATGGAGTTCTACATTTACAAGAAAAATGCCTCATTTATTAGCAAAACTGCTTTAGCATTTTTGAGAATAATGCCTCAAATGTAGACGAAAAATGCCAAGACTTTACAAGAAAAGACACATGAGGACAAATGAGGACAGAAGATGTCAAATGTATGTGAAATAAGTTTTGATTTGATGATGAAAAAGTCGTCAATTTAAACTCCAAAGACCCAGATTCATGTGACAGTCGATCCTTTCTTGCATTTCCTGCAGGATTTTTAGTGGCGACTCGTCCCTGAGGAATTAATAGCCGATCATAAGGTAACGCTACTTTGACTCCAGGACAATTTCTACGCTGCTCCTGACCTGCAGCAGCAATTCTTTCAGAGCTGAGTGTCACTTCAAAAATTCCTCATCATGAAATGCCTGTAGAATTAGGAGGCCAAGTTCAGCCCTGGGTCCTGGAGTCCATTATTTAGCCCCGTTTCCACTACAGCAACCAAGAACCAGTTCTGCAGGAACCTCCCCTGTGGTCTGCGTCTCCACTACAGGAAGCTCCTTGAAAGGTGAAGTTTTCAGGACCTAGTCCATGGAAGGTACTTCAGAGCAGCCCGGAAGCTGCTGGGTGGGGTTCAGGATTGACTCGGTCCTGATTGGCTAAAACTCGGTTAGAGAGATTTGTGCTTAAATTTGACCAGAAAAAGATAATGGTGAAAAACTAAAGCTTTAAACGTGTAATATAATGTTGCGGTGATTGTGGAGGGTCTGAACGATTATTCAGCATATGTGACCAGGCAGCGTGAGCTTCAGGAGGACACGAGCGTTACAAGGGACCGGCACAGTCCACAACACACCAGGACGTGAACCCACACAGTAGGCCAGCAGTAGACGGGCTGCCCAGCTGCTTGCTGCTGCTTCTCCAGGTGTGTTCAGCAGCTAAGCCGTATCCTGCCCAAATGCGTCATATGCGGCCTCACATTCATCGGGGTAGCATGAACACAGTGGAGAGGGAAAGAACAGGACCGGCGGCTCAGGCTGTAGCCAGAGAGTCGATGCACGCAGTCGCTCACCTGGACCCAGAGTCCCCGCTGGTGCTTCTCCTGCAGCTATTCCATGTAATCCATCCAGGCCTGGTGGGCAGTTGGTCCCATCACTCTACTTTCATTCTCTGCACTGTTGTAGGATTTCAACATATTTTAAACATATTTAGGGCAGTAATTTCCCCACTGTGGGAGTAATAAAGGCCCTAATGTCCCTCCTAGTCACTCCCAGTGAGAATCTCAGCATCTTCAACTCTTCCACCTCCATCTCTGTCTCCTGTGTTTTTGTCAGCGCCACTGTTTCCAGCTATACATCATAGCAGGTCTCACTACCGTCTTGTAAATCTTCCCTTTCACTCTTGCTGCTACCTTTCTGTCACAAATCCCCCTTGACACTCGTCTCCACCCACTCCACCCTGCCTGCACTCTCTTCTTCACCTCTCTTGTGCATTTTCCATTGTTTTGGATGGTTAGCCTCAGGTATTTAAACTCATCTGCCTTCACTACCTCTACTCCTTACATGGTCACCGTTACACCCGACTCCCTCTCATTCACTCTCTCTTTTGCATTGTTATGTTTATTAGATGCATTTTGTTTTTCTTTTGCTTTAAAAGGAGCCATAAATGAACTTTATTCACTTATACACTTTAAAAATATTAATATCCTATTTATTCTGAGCTCGTTCATTTTCCATTGACATTGAGTCAGTTTAGTTCCTGAGGACTGTAGAGGGAAGAAGAAGAGTCACAACTCAACACTTTGATTCTCTGCAGGAGGCTTTGACTTCACCAGACAGCTGCTGGGAGCAGCAACTGTTTGTTCTGGAGAACTTCTCTGATCAGATCAGGCAGAAGGAAGAAGGATTCCACCTTAACACAGCAGGGATGTTCAGGTTATTAAGGAGGTTTTAGTGTGTTTTCTACTGAGAGGTGTTTCTAATGTTCTAGTGTCTATGGAACAACCATGAGAACCTCAGAACCACATGGAACACAGTCCAGAGCAACAACACTGACTGAGGATTTGTGGTTTATTTCTCAGACTGACTGACATCATCAAGATGGAGGAAGAGGAGGACAGAGCAGAGTCTGGAGGATCCACATGTCTGTCTCTGAGGAGTGATGGGTCCAGAATGGAACCTCCAGAGTTCAGTGATGAACCTGGACCTTCAGACTCAAAGTAAGAATCAGTTTCTACTTTAAGCTGCTGAAATATTAGTGGCTGAATGTGAACTTGAACTTTGCTCCTGCAGCTGTCAGGCTGCAGCACCGAGCCACAACTGTTAGAACTGAATTGTTCTGCTTGAAGCGGATCAGTAAGTTCAGCAAAGCTTTGTTAGAGTTCAGATGTTTAAAGCTTCACCTTTTTGGTCAGACAGACACAGAGAAGGTTTGACTTGGACCACACTGGTCTGGGTCTACACAGATGGAAGAGAAGGACGCCCCCTGCTGGCTGCATGTCTGCACTGGTTCCGTTTGGACAGAAGCACGTCCCTATCTGGTCTTGTGTCCAGGGCCACCTTAACTTGCCATTAGGCCCTTGGGCTGAGAGGTTTTGTAGCCCCCCCCCCCAACAGAATCTCAGTTTAAAATATGTAATAACTATGTTTTTAATGATGGATTGCATTTCTATGGCACTTTTCATGACACCCAAGACTTTATAATGAGTCCATTCTTCATTCAGTCCACAGACAATGATAGAGGTAAGCTACTTCTGTAGCCACAGCTGCCCTGGGGCAGACTGACAACAATATGGCTGCCAATCCACGCCAACTGAACATTTATTCACATTCATACATCAGTGTCATGAACCATGAAGACAATGGAGGCAAGGTGGGTAACGTGTCTTGGCCAAGGACACAAGAGCAAGGTGGGGGGAGCGGGATTCAAACCGCCGACCTTCCAGTTATTGGACCACCTGCTCTACCTCCTGAGCCACTACGGCCTCATTTTTGTTTCTTTTTGAGAGCTAATGCCATACCTGTCAAGTGATACAGTTTTGCCGTATTTTAATACGGGGAAAATGCAATTTTAGCAAATACAGGCGTATTGCCATTTCTGTACGCCAAAAAGAAAAATATACAGCGAAAAAAAAAATTATTGAGAGAACCTAAAATCAACTGAACAGTAATTCGATGCCTGGCGACATTGAGCGCACCCAAGCAGTCTTCTTGTGATTTTCAAAATGGCTTCACGCAGTGCGCCGCCGGCGAAGAAAACAAAGCTTGAAGAAAAGGGAAATTGAGGGACTGGACGTCACCGAAAAGAATGGGAGAGTCCGAGCTTCGAGAAATTGGCATAGACAGACTCAAACCCGCCTTTGTAGCGGCGGACGAGCATACACATACGCTCATCTGCATCAGATCGTACCTGACAGGCAGACCCACACTGCAGGGCGGCGCCTTTTTAGTCCTTCATGCTTCCTAGACACACTGGATATAAAGTATTAAACTTCAGCTTTCAGCTTTCAGTAGATCAAACCCAGTGAAGGTGATGATTTACAGTAGGTGAGAATAGGGAAACACCATCTTTGACTGACAGCGCTGTTCAGATTCAGCAGGGCATATGCTGCTCCATGAGAGCTATGGCACTAAAAAAACAGGCTTTTCAATTTTATATAATTTAGCTAAAATATAGAAATGTTACACATTTATGAGGGCTGTTCATAAGAGAGTTCCCCTGAGTCAACTTCCATGGACTGAGAAGACTCAACCTTGGCACATTTATTAGTCTTTCTCTGCATAGTTACCACCAAGGGTTACACATTTCTCCTATCGCTTTATGCAGCTGCGGAGACCTCACCTGTAGAAGTCTGCAGGCTGTGCCAGAAGCCACAACTTGACCATGGAAATCAGCATTTCATTGTTTTGGAAGGGCTTGCCCTTCAAAAATAACTTCATTGTTGAAAAAAGGTGGAAGTCAATGGTGTAAGGTAGGGAGGGGAAGTGGGGTGAGGAAGGATTAAATAGCTGCAGGACTGTGCTTCCCTCTGGGCAATGTGTAAGTTGTGAACCCGGCATTATCTTGCAGGAAGCGGACACCTTTGGTCAGCACGATGATTGCTTTTGATGACCTTCTGCAATTTCTGCAGCAGTGAAGTGTAGTAAGTCCCGGTAATTGTGACCCCGCTTCCCCCAGCTCCTCAAAGTGTACTCAGCACTGCTTTGCCTTCCTCACAGCAATGCTGACAGTGAGAGGGCTTTCAGCATGGTCAGGAAAATTCACACCGACTTCAGAAAAAGTATGCTCCCAGAAACTGTGACTTCTTTCATGCAAGTGAAAATGAATTGTGACACTCCATGCTTCAAGGTCAAGCCTTCAAAAGAAATGCTAGAGTCAGCAAAGGCTGCTACTTGGAACTATAACAAGCAGCATCAGTGAACATTTTCTTGTTTCAGGTTCATCCAAGTGCATTATTGTAACAAAGCTGACAATTAAAAACTCTTTAATTCCAAGTGTATATATCTAGCTGACAATTAAGAACTATATACAGAACTATTCTTATTGTGTACTTTCAAATTAAGCAATCTACCTTGTGCTAATGTAAATTTGAAAAATATTGTTGTTTTTTTACTTATTTTTATTTATTTATTATTAATATTATCATTTATTTTTTTAATTAATTTATTTTTTATTTATTTATTTATTTATTTATTTATTTTTGTGCTACTTGGCTCATTATTTTCACATTACCAAAAAGTTATGGCTCAAGATTGTGTCCATATACGTGTACATTTGAATAAATACTGTATGTTTGAAATAGTTCATGTTGCAATTGTTGTTGTTTGTTTGCTTTTTGTTTGGGTTTTTTTGCTTCAGTTTTTTTTCATCTGCCAACAAATACAGTTTTTAAGTACTCAGTACAGGTGTGAAAGCCCCCCCAATAAGGGAGGCATGAGGTATGCCTTGACAGGTATGTAATGCAGCTGTGAGCTAGAAAACACAACTACACTGCAAAAAGTCAATATCAGTCAAATGAAATCAATTCCGGCTGTTTCTGCTGGTTTTGGTCTGACAAGATATTTATTCTTGCTGTGCAGTTTATGTGGGAGAACATTTTCCATGTTGAAGATCGTTGGAAACTGCTTTGAAGCAGTTTGATAAGTCAAAATTTCTTCCTCTGTTGGCAGATAATTTTACTGAAAATAAGCAGAAAATTCTGGCAATAGATAATTTTAGTTAAAATTAGAACAAATCTCTGCCAACAAAGTAAGATTAAATTTCTTAAAACAAGTAAAAATGACCTTAAAACAAGTAAAATCTTTCAGACAACTGCACGACAAAAAGAAATTCTTGTCTTGTCAAAATGATCTTGTGAGAGAAATACAAGCATAAAGTCTTGATTTAAGGCATTTTATCTTAGTGAGATTTTCATTTTTACAGTGACAGATACTGCTGACTTCAGCAGAAACACAAGTTAGTCTGATCTCTCTCTCTCTCTCTCTCTCTCTGGAGGCGTTCATCAATAGATGGGCTGTAGGGAATGTTTTGTGTTCAGTGGGTCAGGGGGATGAGTTATGTTTGCACTTTTGAGATGTGACACACTTGGAACACTGATATTGGTCTTTGTGCAATTTGGAAATGTACAATAAAGCCTTTTTTAAAAGTCAAGTCTCTCTCTCTCTCTCTCTCTCTCTCTCTCTCTCTCTCTCTCTCTCTGGTTGTGAGTGGTATTGTAATCGGGGACGTGTCTGTACAGGTGTCCCCCTTAGTTCCATCAACGCTTGTCACCGTCTCAGGTGTTCCACCTTTCATCGCTGACGAGCAGTTGGCGACGGAGCTCCGCAGATTTGGAAAGTTTGCGGGCCCGTTTAGACACGTGAGTTTGGGATTCAGGGAAGCCCAGTTAAAACATGTGAAATCACTCAGGCGACAGGTGTTCATGTTTCTAGACTCGCCCACACAAACTCTGGAAGTGTCCTTCCGGGTCAAACATGGGGACGGCTACTATATGGTGTATGCGAGCTCGGGACAGATGAAGTGTTTTGAATGTGGGGACGTGGGCCATAAACGGTTCACCTGCCCGCACAGGCAGCCGCCAGGGGGCTCTGATGGAGCTGCGGCTGAAGCCAGCGGTGCGGCTTCCGCTCGCGACGCTGCTGCGGACGGCGTTGCGGGGGCTTCCGCCGCAGCTGAGCCCAGCGGGGCCGCACAGCCTGGCAGCGAGGCCTCCGCACCCGCCACTGCTGCGGACGACATTGCGGGGCCTTCCGCCGCTCCTGCTCCAGAGTCTGCCACTGTGTCTGTGGGCAGCCTTCCTGTGGCGCCTGCAGCACGGCCTGCAGCTGGGGGCGTCGCTGGTGATGGCACCCAAACAGTCACTGACGTTGAGTCAGAATCGCACTGTGTGACATCAGCGGCTGTGCTTCCGCAGCATGCTGCCACTTCAGAGCAGCGGGAGGAACAACGCCTGTTGGCTGATGTAGGTGCCGCCCCGGAAACCGTGGCTGAAGGTGGATCAGCTGCACCAGCTGACGTGCCAGCTGAATCCTACAGTCAGCAGAGTTGTGCTGCCGAGGTAATCAGAATCAGAATCAGAATCAGCTTTATTGGCCAAGTATGCACAACACATACAAGGAATTTGACTTTGGCTAAAAACTTGCTCTCGTTGTTCAGGTGAAGGATTTAAATAAGGATTCAATGACAAACAGAGTATGTACAGTAAATTACAGTCTGTCCACGTTTCTATAAAAGGATGCAAATATATACAGGAATATATGCAGTTATTTACTCGGACTAACCACACTTTGCAGAAATATATGAAAAAATATACAATCACACAGTATTTCAATGTGGACTCAGATTCAGTGATATAATGTGAATGAAGTAAAAAGCAGTGTGAGAGTTATGTGCAATGTAATAATGGATGAAAAGTCATGAGTACAGCAAACAGGTAGGACTAGGTGAATGTTAGGAGTTCATCAGAGTGATGGCTTGAGGAAAGAAACTGTTCCTGTGACGGGTGGTTTTGACCTTCAGTGATCTGTAACGACGAATGGAGTGTGATTCTGATGCTGTGTCTGCTAAAAATGAGTCTGTTGGGGAAACTTGCAGTACAAACGCGGGTTTGTATTCACTAGAAGAAATAAATGCTTTCCTGGATGGAACCTATAATAATAGGGCTGTTAACGTCGCAGATTACTTCAGTGACACTGACAAATTCATTCAGTCTGTTAATGTACTGAGGAAGCAGGTTGGTGTTGACCTCCTGGATGAAAGAAAACGCTTCTGCCTGAAGAAACACCTCACAGCCCTGCGTACATCAGCAGGGGGACAGAAGGCCAAGCGCGCAAAGATGGAATGATTTCCATGGCAACAGCACAGTGCTCCTCACATCTATTGCCTAATGCAGAACATAAAATTAGGGTCCTTAAACATCAATGGTGGGAGGGGTAATCATAAGAGGGGATTCATTAGTGATCTGTTCCGACAAAAAGACTGCCTTCTATCATTTGCGTAATATTGCCAAGATTAGGAGCATCTTGTCTCAGAGTGATGCTGAGAAGCTGATCCACGCTTTTGTTAGCTCGAGATTAGATTATTGTAATTCTTTATTATCAGGCTGTCCTAAAACATCTTTAAAAAGTCTTCAGCTGATCCAAAATGCTGCAGCAAGAGTTTTAACAGGTACTAGAAAGAGAGATCATATCTCTCCGGTTCTGGCCTCCCTTCATTGGCTTCCCATAGAGTTTAGAATTAAGTTTAAAATCCTTCTTCTTACTTACAAAGCTCTAAACAATCAGGCTCCTTTTTATTTAAAAGATCTGATACTACCGTATCATCCTAACAGAGCACTACGCTCCCAAAATGCAGGTTTACTTGTAATACCTAGAATCTCCAAAAGTACAATGGGAGGCAGAGCCTTCAGTTATCAAGCTCCTCTCCTGTGGAATCAGCTGCCAATCTGGATTCGGGAGTCAGACTCGATCTCTGTTTTTAAGAATAGGGCTAAAACCTACCTTTTTGATATAGCCTACAATTAGGGAGGGATCATGTGTTTCTGAACCCTCCCTTAGTTATGCTGCTAATAGGTTTAGTCAGCCGGGGGACCTCCAGTAATGCACTGGGCCTCACTCCTTTCCTCACTCTCTATGAAATATTTTTTTTTTGCTGGTCATTAATATTTGTTTGTTCTCTCCCATAGATTGAGTCCCCATCGTGCTGTTTGCTCTCTACATGTCTGTTCTTTTCTTCTTCTCTGTCCCCTCACCCCCCAGCCAGTCGCAGCAGATGACTGCCCCTCCCTGAGCCTGGTTCTGCTGGAGGT
This sequence comes from Pholidichthys leucotaenia, assembly GCA_020510985.1. NCBI lineage: Eukaryota > Metazoa > Chordata > Actinopteri > Cichliformes > Pholidichthyidae > Pholidichthys > Pholidichthys leucotaenia. The sequence continues at coordinate 303,973 of JAJAQF010000044.1, forward strand.
TTCTTCCTGTTAAAAGGGAGTTTTTCCTCTCCACCGTCGCCAAGTGCTTGCTCACAGGGGATCGCCTGATTGCTGGGGTCTTTCTGCAATTGTGGGGGTCCTCCCTACAGTTGATAGTGCTATGAGATGACTGTTGTTGTGAAATGGCGCTATATAAATAAAGTTGAATTGAATTGAATTGAAAAAAGTCTCAACATTTTGTTTTTGCAGGAAACTCATACCACTTCGGCAGATGAAGTGGACTGGGGCTTGTGGTGGAAAGGCCCTTTTTCGCTCAGTCACGGCACCAATCTTAGTGCAGGAGTGGCCATTTTGTTTGGGGAATCAGCAACTGCACAAGTTTTATCGGTGGTGGAGATAGTGAGGGGCAGGCTGCTTCTTGTTAGGGCCCAAATAGGGGATTCCGTGTTTTGCCTGGTTAATGTTTACGCGCCAAACCACGGCGCAGAAAGGGTTGCCTTTTTCAATATACTGACTACTGAATTGCAGCGCTATCACCAAGAACAACTTGTTGTTGCTGGTGATTTCAACTGTACCTTGGACTTCACTGTGGATCGCACTAACGCAGAACCACATCTGCAGTCTTCTAGAATCTTGGAAAATTTCACTGTGCAGTTCGACTTAGTGGACACGTGGAGGTCTAAAAATGCAAACGCGAGACAGTATACCTGGGTCAGGGTCACTGACGGTGTTGTCAGTGCTGCTAGATTAGACAGGATATATGTTTCTAGAACCTCTGGCCTGGGAATCCTTCACAGTAACATAAGTCCCGTCGGTTTCACGGATCATCACCTGGCCACTGCGGTGTTACTTAACTCACCAGGGAAAAGGACAAAATCTTATTGGCACTTCAATAACAAGCTCCTACAGGACAACGCCTTTTGTCAGTATTTTGTGTGCTTCTGGGACCACTGGAGGACCACAAAGGCTCGTTTTAGTTCCCTGGAACTAAAACGTGGGACGTTGGCAAAGTGCAAATTTGCCTTTTTTGTCAACGGTACGCTGCGAACTCAACTGCCATCATCAAGGCCAAGGTCAGTGAACTTGAGGACGCTGTCAAGAGGCTGGAGGCCAGCTTGGTTACGGGTCAGGATTCTACCGCTGGTCCTTTGCTGCAGGAGAAGAGATCGGCCCTGCACACATTCATGCAGGAAAGAGTGAAGGGGGCGCTAGTGAGGTCACGCTTCACTTGCCTGCAGGACATGGATGCCCCAACATCCTTCTTCTTCAATTTGGAGAAGTCTGCTGTGAAAAAGAAGTTGATGGCTTGCTTGACACTCCCAGATGGTCGACTGACTACAAATCCATCCGAGATGCAGCGCCATGCAGTGGATTACTATGGGGCCCTGTTTGCTGCGGGAACGGGTTGCAAAGAATCTCAAACTGAGCTCTTCAAAGCCCTTCCGGTGCTCGGCCCAGAGGAAAGCGCCACTCTGGACTGTGCCCTGACTTTGGATGAGTTAACTGTGGCTGTAAATCAGATGGCTCTGGGATGCACACCTGGACTTGATGGTCTTTCTTCTGACTTCTTTAAGCATTTTTGGAATGTTATTGGATCAGACTTCTATGACGTTCTAACTGCCTGTTACAGAAAGGGAACATTACCTGTCTCTTTCCGCCGTGCAGTGCTGTCTCTGTTGCCTAAACAGGGGGACTTGGCCCTGCTGAAAAACTGGAGGCCCGTGGCTCTTCTTTTCATGGACTACAAGGTGCTTTCTAAAGCCATGGCAAACAGACTGAACAATGTCTTGGGTTTGATCGCACATAACGATCAAACATATTGTATTCCTGACCGAACCATTATGGACAATGTTTTTCTCATACGTGACGTTCTCCAGCTCAGTAAATGTCATGACTTACAGTTCGGGATTGTGTCTTTGGACCAGGAAAAGGCTTTTGATAGGGTTGACCATTCCTATTTGTTTTCCACACTGAGGGGCAATATGTTTTTGAGGTGGGTCAATCTGCTATATACTGGAGCTGAGTGTTTGGTAAAGATGGGGGCAGGCATGAGTCGGCCAATCCCTGTACACCGGGGAATACGCCAGGGGTGTCCACTCTCGGGTCAGCTGTACAGCTTGGCTATTGAGCCTTTGCTGTGCAGGTTGCGCACTCGGCTGGGTGGTCTGGTTCTGCCGGGGCCATCAAGCTGTTGCCGCCCGATCGTTTTGTCTGCTTATGAGGATGACGTCAATGTTTTCATCACCTCCCACGGAGGTTGTCAGTTTATGAAAAGGGCATCTTCTGCCCGGGTGAATTGGGCCAAGAGTGAGGGTCTATTGGTGGGCCAGTGGTCGCGTCAAGACGTCCCTTGCCTACCCGGCGGTCTTCAGTGGGGGACAGCCGGTCTCAAAGTGTTGGGGGTTTTACTGGGTTCGGAGGCGTTGAACGAAAGAACTGGGAGGGTGTTAAGGACAAGGTGTGTGCTCGCTTTTCAAAATGGAAATGGTTGCTACCACAGCTGTCATATAGGGGCAGGGTTCTGGTTGCAAATAATCTGGTCGCCTCGGCTCTTTGGCATAGGCTTGTTGCTTTGGCACTGCCCAGGAGCCTCGTGGAGGAGGTTTAGAAGATCATCGTGGACTTCTTTTGGTCTGGTCGCCACTGGGTCCGTGCGCCTGTTCTCTACCTGCCTGTGGCCGAGGGGGGATAGGGCCTGGTGGACATACACTCCAAGATCGCCTGCTTCAGGCTTCGAACTGCACAACACCTCCTTTACGGATGCGGACCCTGCTGGATGGACACTGCTAAACTGCTCCTGAGGAGAGTTGGTCGCTTGGGCTATGATAATCAGCTCTTCCTCGTGACATCTGGGGAGGTGGACCTTACTGGACTTTCTGCTTTTTACACATCCGTCTTGCATGCATGGCGAGTCTTCACTGTAGCCCACTTCCATGACGAGACGCTGGGCATGTGGCTGTTCGAGGAACCACTGTTTTTCAATCGATTCATCGACGCTAAGGTGCTGCAGTCGGTCAGTCTGCGGACTTGTTTGCGAGAGGCACGCTGTACCAAGCTTGGTCATCTTATAAAGATGTCGACCACATCGATGGAAACGCTGAGGCGGAGTGCCAACATTACATCTGTCAGACTGCTGCAAAGGGTGGTGGAGGACGTGTGCGCTGCCCTGCCACAACCGCTTTGAGCGTTTGCGACAAACCGCACTCTTTCCAGTCAATGGGATGACGACACTGTGTCCACCTTTCCTGCCATTTCCATAACTCCAGCTGTGGGGGAGTGGCAGGGGGAGAGGATCACCTGCTGACCTTCAGAAATCCTCGCCTGGGCAAGTTCCAGTTTGTTGGGACAAGGACAGTGTATCACATCTGTGTGAAGGTTCTGAATCTGCGCTCTCTGATGTATGTCACAGAGTTGAGGTGGATGGGTTTTCCTGGGGCCAGAGGCCTCCCCGAAAGGCAGCTGGCGGTGCATGTACAAGCTCCCTATTGAGAAACGGACAGCAGATCAGTGGAGGATTGTGCATGGGGCAATAGCTACAAATAAATACAGAGCACGCCTGGATCCAACTGTGGGGGGGGGATGTTTGTTTTGTTCCCAAGTTGAGACCCTCGACCATTTGTTTGTTCAATGTTTTCGTTTATCTGGACTTTTTGATCTTTTGCGGGAGTGGTTTCAGGCTTTGGGTGAACGTTTCTCTTTTGGTTTGTTCATTTACGGTCCAAAGTATAAAGTGGCAAAGAAGTCTGCCCACACTTTGATGGACTTCCTATCTGGTACAGCTAACCTTGCCATCTGGCTGATGAGGAAAAATCGGGCTACCAACGCTGGCAATGTGGATCCTGTGTCTGCTTTCAAGGCCTTGTTGAAAGTCAGACTCCAGGTGGAGTTCTCTTACTATCAAATGGTGGACAATTTGGAGGCATTCACCAATAGATGGACTGTAGGGAACGTTTTGTGTTCTGTGGATCAGGGGGATGAGTTATGTTTGCACTTTTGAGATGTGACACACTTGGGGCCGTGATGTTGGTGTTTTTGCATTTTTGAACTGTACAATAAAGCCTTTTTTAAAAGTCAAGTCTCTCTCTCTCTCTCTCTCTCTCTCTCCTCCATCTATGGATCGTTCCCCCGGACAGCACTGTTACTGTGGAGGAGGTCCTTATGGCTGTGGCCGAGCAGGTGGGCCATGACGCGATCTGCTTTGCGTCCCGAATGAATAGAGCTGTGGTTGTGTTTCTGGCAGCTGAAGACGATGTCCACACCTTGATTGTAAGCGGTGTTGTTATCGGGGGAAACGTATGTACAGGTGTCCCCCCTTATCTGTCCCATCAACGAGAATCACCGTCTCAGGTGTTCCACCTTTCATCACTGATGAGCAGTTGGCGACGGAGCTCCGCAGATTTGGGAAGTTTGCGGGCCAGTTTACAACTCTGACTTTGGGATGCAAGGCCACCAAGTTAAAACATGTGAAATCACTCAGGCGACAGGTGTTCATGTTTCTCAACTCGCCCACTCAAACTCTGGAAGTGTCCTTCAGGGTCAAACACGGGGACGGATCCTATATAGTGTATGCGAGCTCAGGACAGATGAAGTATTTTGAATGTGGAGACGTGGGCCATAAACGGTTCGCTCGTCCGCACAGGCAGCGGGCGGAGGGCCCTGATGGAGCCGCGGATGGTGCTGGCGGCGAGCCCTCTGCTCATGCTGCAGCTGCGGACGGCGGCGCGGCCTCCGCTCCCGCCGCTACTGCGGGCGATGTTGCGGGGCCTTCCGCTGTCCCTGCTCCGGAGCCTGCCGCTGTGTCTGTGGATGGCCCGGCTGTGGCGCCCGAGGCCCAGCTTACGGCCAGGAGCGTTGATGGCGATGGCGCCAAAAAGGTCACTGATGGTGCGTCACAATCATCTCGCTGTGTGACGTCAGCAGCTGTGCCTCCGGGGGCTGCTACCGTTTGGGAGAAGGAGACGGAGCACCGACCTGATGGTGCGTCAGAATCTCGCTGTGTGACATCAGCGGCTGTGCTTCCGGAGGCTGCTACCGTTTCACAGCAGGGGACGGAACGGCGACAGTCGGCTGCTGTGGGTGGCGTCCAGGAAAATGTGGCCCATGATGAATCCCCTGGCCCAGGAGAACCAAACAGTCAGCTGAGTTGTGCTGACGAGGAAATGGAATCTGATAACGACACTGTGTCTAATACTGAGTCTATTGAGGCAAAATGCAGTACAAACACGAGTCTGTATTCACTGGAAGAAATAAATGCTTTTCTGGATGAAACCTATAACAAAGCCATTAAAGTCACGGATTACTTCAGTGACACTGATAAATTCATTAAGTCTGTTGATGTGCTAAGAAGGCAGGTTGGTCTTGACCTCCTGGATGAAAGGAAACGTTTTCGTCTCAAGAAACACCTGACAACCCTGCGTAAAGCAGCAGGGAGAACATGGGTCAAGCGCGCCCGACAGGAGGAATAAATGGCAGTCGTTCGTCTGCCTGTTTTACACATTTTTGGGATATTGTTTGATCAGACTTTTATATGACGTTTCTAATTGACTGTAATTGACTGTCACGGAACTGGATCTTTACCTGCAGGGCGTGGACGCCCCACCATTTTCTTTCTACACTCTGGATGAGCCTGCTGCACAGATGACTTGCTTGAAAATCCCGCATGGTCTAAGGACTCCAATCCATCTGAGATGAGGAAACTGTCTCTGGGGGCCTCTGGCTCGTCTTTGCACGGACTACGAGGAGGACTCGCACTACTGCCACTGCCACTGTGCCATAGGTGGACTGCAAGGAATACTCTGTGTTGTGTGGGGGTGGGGGAGACTTATGTTTGCACTTTTTCCAATGTGACACACTTGGTGGAATGATGTTGGTGTGCTTACATTTTTTTGAATTGTGCAATAAAGGCTCTTTTTAAAGGTCAAAGGTCTCTCTCTTTCTCTCTCTCTCTCTCTCTCTCTCTCCTCTCTCTCTCTCTCTCTCTCTCTCTCTCTCAGACACACACATATGGCACCATGGTCTAAACCAGAGGTCCCCAAACCCCGGGTCGTGGACCGGTCCGTGGTTCATTTGGTACCGGGCCGCACAGAAAGAATAAATAACTTCCATTACTTCCGTTTTATTTATTATGTCTGCATGATGTTTTATTTAGAAAAATTACCAGATTCTTTCCGTTACATCCATCTATGGCTCACTCTTGACGCACGTCAAGGACGCTTGTCTCAGTGACGTTGATACGTTACTGCTAACATTCAAGGCCGGGAATTAGTGAATCAAAAACCAGGTGCAGGAGTGGTTTTGTGCGTTTTTTTTGAACAAAACCCCAAAACGTGTTAATGGGAATGATAAAGTGTGGATGTGTGTGAAACATCCGAGCTGCCGAGTTCCCGAGCTTTCAGGGAGCGACGGACCTAAAGGGCTCCCTGACATGCCTGATGGAAAATAAATAAACACGTGCATTTTTTAATATTTTTTTATCCAATTAGGAGGTATTTACTTGTATTATTAGCATATTTTTAATTTGTGTGTACTATGTATTTTCTACTATTGAATAAAAAAAGAATTGAATTGTAGGTGCTTCCCGCCCACATATTGTGATACTAGGAGACCGGCTGCAGGCTGTATCGTCATTTTGAAAATAGCCGTTGCTAAACCACAAGCTAGCAAAATGAGTAAAAAACAAACATCTTTGGAATGTTTTTTTGCTTCAGGGAAAAGGCCCAGTGAGGAGACAGAAGAAGAGCCTACGACTTCCAAGAAAAAGCTGCATTTAACAGACAATACCAGGAGTCCTACTTAAAATACGGCTTTATCTCGACAGGAGATTCCTGCGCACCAAGCCCAGTCTGCATAATATGTGGTGACCGGCTCTCTAACGAGGCAGTGAAGCCTTCAAAACTGCTTCGCCACTTGGAGACCAAGCACCCTGCATTAGAAGACAAGCCTTTGGAGTATTTTGAAAGAAAAAAATGTGAACAAGGACAGAAGCAGTTAATGAGGGCCACCACGTCAACAAATGCAAGTGCACTGAGAGCATCATACTTGGTAGCTAATCGTATTGCTAAGGCTAAAAAGCCATTCACTGTTGGTGAAGAATTGATCCTGCCCACCATTAAAGACATTTGCCGTGAACTTCTAGGAGAGGCTGCGGTTAAAAAGATGGCACAGGTGCCTCTTTCGGCTAGCACCGTCACTCGGCGCATCGAGGAAATAGCGGAGGACACTGAGACGCAGTTGCTGGCGAGGATTAATACATCACCGTGGTACGCACTCCACGTTGACGAGGCTACAGACATTGACAACAAGGCAATACTTGTTTATGTACGATATGTTCATCAGGAGGATGTGCATGAGGATCTGTTATGTGCACGATCATTGCCAACCAAAACCACGGCCGCAGAACTATTCAAGTCACTGGATGATTATATATCAGGAAAACTGAAATGGTCCTTTTGTGTCGGCATATGCACAGAAGGAGCTGCTGCCATGACTGGAAGGCTGTCAGGTTTAACTGCTTGGATTAAGGAGGCTGCACCTGAGTGTGAGTCTGCACATTGTGTCATTCACAGGGAAAATACTGGCTACAAGAAAAATGCCACCGGGAACTTAACGGCGTATTGAATGATGTAATTAAAGTTATTAACCACATCAAAGCACACGCCCTTAACTCACACCTGTTGGAGCAGCTTTGTGAGGAGATGGAGGTGGAGCACAGACGCCTTCTCTTCTACACAGAAGTAAGATGGTTATCCTGAGGGAATCGCTGGCCAGAGTGTCTGAATTATGAGAGCCGCTGCAGAGATTTCTCTCAGAACAAAAGTCACCGCCAGCAGCACATTTCAGTGATGAGGAACGGGTCGCAAAAGTCGCTTCCTTGTGCAACATATTCAGCCTCCTCAGTGAACTCATCTGTCACTTCAGGGGAAAATGACAAACTGTCTTCAAGTTGGCAGATAAAGTAGCTGCATTTAAAGCCACATTTGATTTGTGGGGACGGCGCGTGAACGGAGCTATATTTGACATGCTTCAAACATTAGTGGGGATTTTGGAAGAGACTGAACCTGAGCCTTCACTCTCGCAGCTGGTGCAGAATCACCTGTCTTTGCTTTTAAACGAGTTCAAGCGCTACTTTCCAACCAAAAAAGATCCACGAACTGCCAAAGAATGGACCCACGACCCATTTCTCAATAAACCAGGTGAACTGCTGGAGATCGCAAATGACGGCGGCCTTAAAAGTATTGTAACATCGGGGCCATGTTAAGGGGGGGGAGCAAGGATTTCCCAGCATGCTTTGACATGGAAACGTTACTGTGTGTGTGTATATTAAATGTTATTGCTGAGTTATTATACTGCTGGGTCATTATAACTGTGTTTTAATTACCCAGCAGTATTTCATAGGCAAGATTTATTATGTGTGTGTAACCGTGATATAAACGGAGGTCTGGGAGAATGACCTCCTCTCCTGCCTGTACTCAGAGTGTGTGTGAATAAAGCCTGTTCGTCACTACTATCTGCTCCTCTTCTTTGTGTGAACCTTGCATACGTCACACTGGTGTCAGAAGTGGGATGGAGCAAATGGAAGCCAGGATCAGAATGGAGATCCAGCAGCTGGAGCAGTTCATTGCTCAGCTGATGACGGACAATGGGACCGAGACACCACCCCCCGGGAGCCGGGAGCCGGGAACGAACGAAGCGGCGGCGGGCCTGACGGGGCCAGCGCACCCCGCCTTCTGCCTTTTTCAAGGCAGAGTGGGCAGAGCAGAGCAAACCAGCCCCGCATCCCGCCCTTTCCAGGACAGGACGGGCTGGCGATCCCACGGCGATCAGGAGTGACGATCGATCAGGAGGCGGGCCGTCCCCATCTGTTTGGCAGCGGGCCAAGATTCCCCGCTTCAACAGCGAGGCCATGTTGGATGACTACCTGACCCAGGTCGAGCTGACCGCTGCACTGAACGGCTGGTCACCAGAGGAAACCGCCGTGCGAGTCACGCTGGCCTTGGAAGGGAGAGCTCTCTGCACGCTCTCTGATCTCCTGCCTGAGGAGCGCTACAGCTGGCCAGCGCTACAAGGGGCGCTCCAGAGACGATTTGGGAGAACGGCGGACGCTGAGCACGCCCAGGAACAGCTGACCTGCCGCCGTCGAAGCAACCAGGAAAGCCTAGGAGCCTATGCTGCAGACATACGGCTGCTAACCCGACGCAGCTACCCAGATTTCGCACCGGAGGTGGTAGAAAAGCTCGCCCTCCGGAGCTTCATCCAAGGTCTCCACCCGGCCCAGCTCCAGAGTCACGTATGGATCCCCGCCGCAAGCGACTGGGAGACTGCAGTGGCAGAAGCAGAGCGGGTGGAGCCGCTGATGAATCGCACAATTGAAGCGCCAACGCACAGACAGAGAACCTTCCAGGCCACGATGGAGAGCGAGGAGGAAGAGGAGGAAATTACGGCAGACCACGGCGGCGCGTCCCCGGAGAAGAACGCCCCTCGCCGGTGTTAAACTAGAGCGAGGTGGCGTGAACGGGGACAGGCCGCATCCCGCAGATGTTTCCCCCGAGCAGCCGGCACCACGCGTGGGCTGAATTGGACACCCTCCAGGGATCTATCTACAGTGCAACTTGGGGAAGACGTCGATCCGGGCCCTGATTGACACCGGCTCTACAATCTCCTTGGTCCGACCCGGTGTGTGCTGCCAGGCACAAATAAGACGGCCCCACGGGGGGGCGGGAAACCCACAAGCGCTGCGTCACCTATAGGCTACCGGTGAGCACGCCAGACTGAGGGGGGCGGAGAGTTTCTGGTGGTGGGGGGGGTGGCCGGTCAGAACATAAGACACCCGTTCTGGCTGGCGACATCCAAGACCCCCTGTATTATTGGACTATACCTGCTCACAGCCTGGAACGCCAAGATCGACACTGCGGGACCGTCCCTCCAGCTGGGAAACCGGACCATCACGCTCCACAGCAAGAACCAGGGAAGGAACACGGGGGCCTGAGCAATCGAGGGATCACCAAGACAGACCGGACCAAGCGGGCCACTGCGAGGAACGGAGACACGATGACATCACCAGCGCGGGCAAAGAGAGCACGAACGCACACAGGGACAGCAAGGGGAGGGGTCAACGTGTCAGCAGAGACCAGCAGGCGGGTGGAGGAATTATTTCATCGGAGCTGCAGCGGGCTTGGAGGGCCCGGAACAGAGACGCCAGCTGCGGGAGCTATTGGACTGTTATATGGGTGTTTTCGCCGCGAAGGATGAGGAATACGGCGGACCGGGTTGGTGCAGCACCGAGATCGACACCGGTGAGGGCCAGGCCGATTCAACTTCACCCACGGCCGGCTGTCCCTTTTCAAGGCGGGCAGCGGCAGAACAAAAAGTGCGAGAAATGCTGGAGGCAGATGTTATTGAGCCCTCCAGCAGCCCCTGGGCGGCGCCTGTGGTGCTGGTCAAGAAGAAGGATGGGTCGTGGCGGCTCTGTGTGGATTACCGGTGCCTGAATGACGTCACCCGGAAGAATTCCTACCCCCTGCCCCGCATCGATGACGCGCTGGACCACATTGCCGGCTCCAGCTGGTTCAGCTCGCTGGATCTACGCAGCGGCTATTGGCAGGTAGAGCTGTCACCTGAGGCCCGCCAAAAAACAGCCTTCTCCATTGGGCAGGGACTGTACCAGTTTAAAGTGATGCCGTTTGGACTCTGCAACGCTCCGGCCACCTTTGAACACTTGATGGAGCGAGTGCTGGCTCACGTGCCCCGGAGTCGCTGCGTTGTTTACCTGGATGACCTGCTGGTGCATGCAGCTGATTTTGACAGCGCCCTGTCAAATCTCCGAGAGGTGCTGGGTGCCATCTGACAGGCGGGGCTACGGTTACACCCTAGAAAATGTCACCTGTTCCGGCGGGAGACCACCTTCCTGGGCCACGTTGTCAGCGCAGCGGGGGTCGCCACCGACCCAGAAAAAGTGGCAGCGGAGAGAGACTGGCCAGTGCCGCGGAACGTGGGAGAGCTGAGGAGTTTTCTTGGATTGGCCTCCTATTATAGGAGGTTTGTGAAAGACTTTGCCACCATCGCCAGCCCGCTGCTTCAGCTGACACAGAAAGGACGCACGTTTCAGTGGAGTGACAGCTGTACTGCTGCTTTGTCCCAGCTTCGCACAGCGCTCATCAGAGCCCCCGTCCTGCAGTATCCCGACCCGAACCGCCCTTTCATCATGGACACAGACGCCAGCAACCAGGGCATCGGGGCGGTGTTATCCCAGGAGGGAGAACACGGAGAACAGGCAGTCGCTTTTTTCAGCCGCACTCTCAGCAGAGCCGAGAGGAATTACTGTGTGACTCGCAGAGAGCTGCTGGCTGTCATTCAAGGACTGCGTCATTTCCGCCCATATGTGTACGGGGGGAGGTTCCAGCTCAGGACGGACCACGCTTCCCTGACCTGGTTATTAAACTTCAAAGAACCAGATGGACAGTTGGCGAGATGGCTGGAGGCACTGCAGGATTATAATTTCCAGATTGTGCATCGGGCAGGCCACCTCCATGCCAAAGGACGCGCTGTCTCGGCGCCCCTGTGCGACAGAGGAGTGTCGTCACTGCCAATGGGCTGAAGATCGAGACCAAGCCACCACACGGGCTGCCGCTCTCCGGGCCGCTGCGAGCAGGAATAACGCAGCGATGCGCCGCTCCTCCTCGGATGATCAGGCAGTTCTCCCCAGCGATGACGTCACAGAGGTTCTTGGCACGCAGCAGCTGCAGAGCAAGCAGGATAGAGACCCGGTCATTTCTCGGGTTCGGCAGTGGCTGGATGCAGGACAGCGGCCCGCCTGGGAGGCTGTGTCACCACTGGATCCAGAGACTAAGGCCCTACACTCCCAGTGGGCCAACCTCCGCTGCCACGAGGGCGTGGTGTATCGACAGTGGCAGACTCCAGCTGGGCAGCGGCACATCTGGCAGCTGCTGGTTCCTCATCGACTCCGGCCCAACGTCCTCCAGCTGGTTCATGGGGCGGTAAGAGCGGGCCACTTCGGAGTGACAAAGACACTGCAGCGCCTTCGAGCCCGGTTCTACTGGCCCGGTTGTCATCAGGACGTGGAGCTCCACGTTCACCGCTGCGACACGTGCACAGCTCAGAAAGGGCCAACTTAGCGATCCCACGCTCCCCTGCAGCAGTACCGGGTGGGAGCGCCGATGGAGCGAGTGGGAGTGGACATCCTGGGCCCTTTCCCGACCGCGAGTGGGAGTGGACATCCTGGGCCCTTTCCCGACCACGGACCGGGGGAACCGCTACGTGCTGGTCGCGATGGATTATTTCACTAAGTGGCCAGAGGCGTACGCGGTCCCGGACCAAAGCACCGCTACGACGGCATCAAAGCTGGTGGACGAGATGTTCTGTCGGTTTGGCGCACCGGAGGAGCTGCACAGCGACCAGGGTCAGAACTTTGAGGCGGAGGTCTTCGGAGAGGTCTGCAAGAGGCTGGGCATCCGGAAGACCCGGACCACCCCGCTGCATCCACAGAGCGACGGCCTGGTCCAACGATTCAACCGGACCCTCACCACCCAGCTCGCTATCCTAGTGGACCAGCGACAGCGAGACTGGGACCTGCATCTGCCTTTTGTTTTGTGGGCGTACCGGACGGCGGCTCAGGAGTCTACCCGGTGCACCCCTGCGGCGCTCGTGTTTGGACGCAAGCTGCTCACACCAGTGGATTTGGTATTCGGTTCCCGCCCCCCCCCCCCCCGAGCCGGAGGTGGAGGGAAAACCCGGGTTGGATTATTTTTTTTGTTTGAAAGAATGTCTCCACACGGTGCACGAACTGGTTCGAGAGGCCCTGGCAGCGGCAGGGGGTCGGCAGAAGCGAGCGTATGACTCCCGCTGCCAGGGGAGGGACTTTGCACCGGGTGATCGAGTCTGGGTTTTCTGCCCTGAGAGGAAAAGAGGACGATCACCGAAGCTGGCGAGCCATTGGGTGGGATCGTGCGTGGTTCTGCAGAGACTGTCGGATGTGGTGTACAAGGTGAGGCTTAGGAAAAGGGACCGGATTGTAGTCCTTCATCGTGACCGTCTTGCCCCGTATCAGCCATCCGCCCCGCTGGTGGACGAACCGGAGCTCTCATCCCGACCAGATACCCCGACCGAGACTCAGATGGACTCTAGGGGGCCTGTACATGTTGGCCGCCGGCACCGAAGGCCGCCCCGACACCTGGATGAGTTTGTATTGGACTTTTAAACTGGACTTTAATTTTTCTGGGGACAGAAACCAGTCCAGGAGGGGGGCAGTGTAACGTCGGGGCCATGTATAAGAGGGGGGGGGGGCAAGGATTTCCCAGCATGCTTTGACATGGAAACGTTACTGTGTGTGTGTGTGGGTGTGTGTGTGTGTGTGTGTATAAATGTTATTGCTGATTATTATACTGCTGTGTAATTATAACTGCGTTATAATGACCCAGCAGTATTTCATAGGCAAGATTTATTATGTGTGTGTAACCGTGATATAAACGGAGGTCTGGGAGAATGACCTCCCCTCCTGCCTGTACTCAGAATGTGTGTGAATAAAGCCTGTTCGTCACTACCATCTGCCCCTCTTCTTTGTGTGAGCCTCGCCTACGTCACAGTATATTCGAGACAACAGCTCTGTTGGTGTTCTGGATTAAAGTCATGGCTGAATACCCTGAGATCGCCACAAGAGCACTGAAAACCCTGTTGCCATTTCTGACATCCTCTCTGTGTGAAGCGGGGTTTTCTGCAGTGTCAGCAACCAAAACAAAATTACGACATAGACTGGACATAAGCAACACACTTCAGGTGTCATTGTCTCCCATTACCCCTAGATGGGACCGTCTCGTTGCAGAGAAACAAGCTCAGGGCTGCCACTGATTCAGCGTTGTGGTGAGTTGTGTTTTCATGCACGTTGGATTTGTGTTTGTGATGTATCTTATTTTGAAAGCATGTTTAAACGTTACCATAGCAACCAGAGAGTGTTGTGGGCAGAGAGGATGTTACTCAGGTTGTTGTTGTTGTCGCGATGTTAAGAGGATGTTCACGTTTATTATTATATTTAGAAAATACCACCATTTTTATGCCAGTCATATCATGCTGTTTGGTTGTATTTATCCACCACACTTTAAAGGCCGGTCCCTGAAAATATTGTCTGACATTAACCGTCCATGGCGCAAAACAGGTTGTGGACCACTGCTTTAAGTCCAGCTCAGAATGACGTCCTACTCTCTGGACATCAGTGTGAGGTTCCACAGTCTGTTTCAGCAGCAGGCTTGATCTAGTCTACTTTCACCAAGCTCCCAGTCTACTGTCCCACGCACAGCTGTCTGATGGAAGCAGTGATGGCCTGACATCAGACCTGGCTTTTCTTGTGCTGGTCTCCATCTCTCAGCTTGCCTTCTTCCACTGCCTGCTCTCTTTCAGCAGGATCTGGTGGTCTTCTCCTCCAGGTGAGGGCTTTAATGGCCCACCTGTCTCCTCGGGGCAGTAATCAGCAGCTCCGCCTCCACTCGATACTCCAGCTCAGAAAAATCCTTCACTCTTCAGGATTTTTTGAGCAATTCATTTTCCCTAAGCTCTTTTCCTCTCAATAGTTTATTAAGCGCCACTCACAAACGTGGTTTCCAGACATTTTGACTGAGCTAATTACAGCCGTGGACAAAATGGTTGGTACCCCTCTGTTATGAAAGAAAAACCCACAGTGGTCACAGAGAATAACTTGAATCACCAAAAAACATGTAGGTTTAGGGCGCTCGCGCACGCAGCGACCAGCAGCCGGTGGCTTGTCACCAGACTGCAAACCAAGTCTACCTACGGGTACAAATAAGTTAAAAAAAAAAAAAAAAAATCTGACAAAAGTGGTAATAAATAAAAATTCTATGAAAATTAACCAATGAAAATCAGACAATGCTTTTGAATTGTGGTTTACAGAATTACTTTGAAAAACAAACTCATGAAACAGGCCTGGGACAAAATGATGGTACCTGTGGGGAGCGTGGAATAAAGGAGACTGAATTGTGTTTTATTCCAGTTTATTCAAACATTCATTTCCCCAGCCCTGCTCTCTCCTCCAATCAGCAGGATGACAAGAGAGCGAACCACATCAGAGTTTCACATTTATTACCTTTTCTCATACAGACTTCTCCCACAGCAGGGGAGATCACATTACCCCGTCAAAACCCTTTATTGACATTTCTCCCCTTTCAGCTTTCCGTCTTCTACCCACGTCCTGGAGGTCAGAAGTCCTTGTTTCACACCCCTGTCCTCTCTCGTTGTCCCCGCAGGTGGTCCAGACTTACTGTCCTCTTCGTCATGAGTCAATCCACATATGTGCTGTCAGCATCTCACTTATGTTTAGCATACGGTATGCACACATACACCGCTACATACATCCCCTTTATTCTAAACATATGTATGCACAAATACACAGCCATATAACCCCCCCCCCCCCAAACGATGAAGAATGGACGATACCTTAAAACTCGGTAACATGTTACTATCAACAGTACAATCAACATCAAACGACTCGCCTGGCTTCATCCGTCTCCCCGAATCTGCTGTAAGCTGGCCCCCGCGTGCCTGCGGCGCCTTTCTGCCCCGGCTCTGTTGACTGAGGAAGAGAGTGCTATCTGCCCTCTGCGGGAACCCGAGAACCTCCCCTGGGGAGCCTGCCGCGTTGAGGCACTCTCGCGACCGGTACAGACTCGTCCTTCATGACAAAAGCAGGTTTTAATCTGTCAATACTAACTGTCTCCTTTCTATCTCCCAAATCTAGCACAAAATGCTTATCCCCTGTCTCCAGCACTCTATATGGCCCATCATATGGCGGTCTGAGTGTTGACCTTGCGCCCTCGTGCCTGACAAAAACGAACTCGGCATCTTTTAAAGCTTGGGAACAAAAACTCGCGGAAAAGCGTGATGAACGGGGCCCGGGAGCGCGTCCGCTCCCGTGCCACTAGCGGCCCCAGAGCAGGGAGGGGTGGGGGCTCCAGGTGCTCTGGTAAAAAGTCGCCTGGCAGCCTGAGAGGTTGTGCGAACACCAGCTCCGCCGTGGAGGCATCTAAGTCCTCCTTGGGAGCAGAACGCAACCCCATGAAACGCAACCCATAAAACCCATGGTAGTTTGTTGACCCAATCTGCATCCGTGAGTGCCGCTCTGAGGGGCTGCCTTCAAAGACCTATGAAAGCGCTGGCATAAACCATTAGCCTGGGGGTGATATGCAGTAGTGCGGTGAATTTTGGCTCCTAAGCCGTTGACCATCGCTGACCAAAACTCAGAGACGATTTGAGGGCCCTCTATCGACGTAATATCCGACGGAAACGCCAAAACGCGCTACCCAAGCCATTAAAAAAAACGTGGTAAGTTCCACACACTTCCTCACTCCAATTTCCAGCACTCACTGTGCCCACTTTTTCAGCAACGGTCGCAAAACACGGGGTGGAGCATTTTATCACTACATCTGACCCCCCCGTCTTTGCGAAGGCTCGGCGCTTGGATGCTGCCAAGCTCTCTATAGCGCGCGAGGAGTTTGCCAGCCTCAGGAGAGGCTGGGCATCATTCGCCAGCCTCGAACGCCGTGGAGGGCGATGGTTCAGTGGCAGAGGCGCGGCCCTGACGCAGTGGAGGAGAGGATCTCTGCTTTTACCATCGAAGGTTTGCTGAGAGGGCACGCAGATGTGTGCCGCCCTGCAGCTTCAGGAGTTCGGGAAACGGCAAGACCGAGGGTCGTTAGCAGCTTTGACTCTCGGGGAAAACAGCAAGCTGCTCTACATCACAGATGCGAGCTCCGGACGAGATTTCCTCATAGACACCGGACCCCAAGTGAGTTTCATCACCCCAACATATGCTGACCGGTTGGCTGGACCCCGTGGTAGCGGAGCAACGGCGGCAAACAGCTCGAGCATCATCACCTACGGGAAAAAGACTTTGTCTTTATGCTTACGTGGCCGCACATATGAATGGACTTTTGTCATAGCGGCGGTGAGTTTCAACATGTTGGGCGCTGATTTTCTGTGCTCACACGGTCTGTTAGTTGATTTTACTAATAGGCGGCTGGTAAATGCACTCTCTTTTTACTCTCTCCCCTGTTCAGCTCGAGTGTCCCCGCCACCAGTACAGACCAACGTCGCGGCAGCAGGTGGTTTTTTATTTATTTAGCGAATGCAAAGTCCTTAAGCCAAGCAGTTGCCTCCTGGTTTGCTGTATGGAGGGTGTGTAATCCTCCTTCCAGTCTTTGGAGCGGGCAAGCCTCTATGATGTGTTCCATTGTTTGCTCCTCCCTACTGTGAAACATGGAGGAGGTTCTGTCATGTTCTGGGGCTGCTTTGCTGCATCTAGCACAGGGTGTCTTGAATCTGTGCAGGGTACAATGAAATCTCAAGACTATCAAGGTATTCTAGAGAGAAATGTGCTGCCCAATGTCAGACAGCTTGGTCTCAGTCGCAGGTCATGGGTCTTGCAACAGGATAATGACCCAAAACACACAGCTAAAAACACCCAAGAATGGCTAAGAGCGAAACATTGGACTATTCTAAAGTGGCCTTCTGTGAGCCCTGATCTAAATCCTATTGAACATCTGTGGAAGGAGCTGAAACATGCCGTCTGGAGAAGGCACCCTTCAAACCTGAGACAACTGGAGCAGTTTGCTAATGAGGAGTGGGCCAAAATACCTGCTGAGAGGTGCAGAAGTCTCACTGACCGTTACAGAAATGGTTTGATTGCAGTGATTGCCTCAAAAGGTTGTGCAACAAAATATTAAGTGAAGGGTACCATCATTTGGCTTCGGGATCGTCACTTCCTTGTGGTAACGTATCGTCACTTCCTGTTTTGCTGTCTGCCTGTGTGGTTTGCTCTCCAGCTCTCCAGCCACTAGCTATGGCTACTACCTCTCTTTCCTCTCCTCCTCTGGTGTGCTCTCTCTGTCAGATGTTTAGCTACACCTCTGCCTCTTTTAGCGATAACGGTAAATGTAATAAATGTTGTCTTTTTGAGGCGCTCGAGGCGAGGTTGTCTGATTTGGAATCCCGGCTCCGCTGCATTGAAACACCGTCTGCGCCAGTTAATCTCGACGGACGCATTGAAACACCGTCTGCGCCAGTTAATCTCGACGGACGCCCATTAGCTGCAGCGGAGCTAGCTAGCTTAGGCCCCCCTGTCAGCGGTTCCCCCGGCTCTCCTCAGCAGCGAGGAGACTGGGTGGGTGACGGTGAGAAGGAAGCCTAGTCGCAAAGCCCCGGTTCACCACCAACCTGTTCACGTTTCTAATCGTTTTTCCCCGCTCAGCGATACACCCACTGAGGAAAAAACTCTGATCATTGGCGACTCTGTAGTCAGAAACGTGAACCTAGAGACTCCAGCGGTCATAGTCCAATGTATTCCTGGGGCCAGAGCAGGCGACATCGAGTCAAATTTGAAAATGCTGGCTAAAAGTAACTGTAAATATTCCACAATTCCGTCTCCGGCAGTCGGAAGTCACAAAACTTAATATAGAATCGGTGTGTGAGTTTGCAAAAACGATGTCTGCCACTGTAGTATTCTCTGGGCCCCTCCCCAATCTGACCAGTGATGACATGTTTAGTTGCTCGTCATCCTTGAACCGCTGGCTGTCTGTGTGGTGTCCTGCAAATAATGTGGGCTACATTGACAATTGGAGCTCTTTTTGGGGAAAACCTGGTCTTATGAGACGAGACAGCATTCATCCCACTTTGGATGGTGCTTCTCATTTATCTAACAATCTGGCATCTTTTTTATCCAGATTTCCAAAACCGTGACTACTCAGAGTTGGGACCAGGAAGCAGAGTCGCAGTCTTACACGCCTCTCTGCAGCTCCTCTTCACCCGCCACCCCTCAGCTTAGCCCCTGTCTTCCCCATCAGAGAATCGTTGTCTGCTCCCTCCAAAGTAAATAAAAATATAATGTATAAGCATCCCAAAGTGATAAAGCAAAATATTGGTAAAACTCAAATTAAACATAAAGCCTCTAAATTGAATGATTTGGCCTCTGTTCCTCCTCATAATTTAAAAATTAAATGTGGTTTATTAAATATTAGGTCTCTAACTCCCAAGTCTCTGTTAGTCCATGATCTGTTAATTGATCATCAGATTGATTTAATTTCCCTTACAGAGACTTGGTTAGGGCAAGAGGATTATGTTGGTTTAAATGAATCAACCCCCTCTGGTTATTTAAACTGTCAAAATCCCAGAAGTTCTGGTCGTGGAGGAGGAGTAGCAACAATTTACCATTCCAAATTACTAGTTAATGTAAAGCAAAAAACATGTTATAATTCCTTTGAGGGCCTGGTCCTCAGTATTGGGCACTTTAGCAATTTCAGGTTAAACCCAATTTTATTTGCCATTGTTTATCGTCCCCCATCAACCTATTCAGAATTTTTATCCGAATTTGCTGATTTCTTAGCTGATTTAGTGCTGAAATCTGATAGAATAATTATAGTAGGGGACTTTAATATACATGTGGATGTAGATAGTGACTGCCTTAATGTGGCTTTTAATTCAATATTAGACTCGATTGGGTTTTCTCAGAAAGTAGGAAATTCTACTCATTACCTCCACCATACATTGGACCTTGTTCTGACATATGGCATAGAAATAGAAAATCTTGTAGTGTCTCCTCATAACCCTGTACTGTCAGACCATTGTCTGTTAACCTTTGATTTTTGATTTTTTTTTAACCTTTCCTATTTCTGACTATTTGGCTCCTAAAGAAAAATATTATCACAGTAGATGCCTCTCAGATGATGCTGTTTCCAAATTTATGCAGATTGTTTCCTCTATGCCATGTGTCAACACAACGGAAATAAGCTATAGACAGCTTGCTCCTTCTGTAATTGATAACATGGTGGATAGTGTTTCAGCTTCTCTGCATCAGGCTCTAGACTTGTCCATCCATCCATCCATCTTCTACCGCTTTTCCGGAGGTCCGGGTCGCGGAGGCAGCAGTTCAAGCAGAGAAGCCCAGACCTCCCTCTCCCCAGCCACCTGCTCCAGCTCTTCAGAGGGGATACCAAGGCGTTCCCAGACTAGCTGGGGAGGACATAGTCTCTCCACCGAGTCCTGGGTCTGCCCGGGGTCTCCTCCCAGTGGGACGTGCCTGAAAACACCTCAAGTGGGAGACGTCCAGGAGGCATCCTAATCAGATGCCCATACCACCTCAACTGACTCCTTTCAATGTGGAGGAAGCCAGCGGTTCAACTCTGAGCCTCTCCCGGATGAACTGAGCTCCTCACCCTATCTCTGAGGGTGAGTCCAGCAATCTACGGAGAAAGCTCATTTCAGCCGCTTGTATCCGCAGATCTCGTTCTTTCGGTCATTACCCAAAGCTCGTGACCATAGGTTGAGAGTAGGAACGTAGATTGACTGGTAAATCGACAGCTTTGCCTTAGAACTCAGCTCCCTCTTCACCACAACAGACCGGTACAACGTCCGCATCACTGCAGATGCTGCTCACTCCGTCTGTCGATCTCTCGCTCCATTTTCCCCTCACTCGTGAACAAGACCCCAAGATACCTTAAACTCCTCCACTTGGGGCAGGAGCCTGTCCCCAACCCGGAGAGGACAATCCACCTTTTTCCGGCTGAGGACCATGGACTCGGACTTGGAGGTGCTGATTCTCATCCCAGCCCGCTTCACACTCAGCGGCAAACCGTCCCAGCAAGAGCTGTAGGTCATTGCTGGATGAAGCCAACAGGACAACATCATCTGCAAACAACAGAGATGAGATCCTGTGGTCACCAAGCATGACACCCTCCATTCCCTGGCTGCAGCCTAGAAATCCTGTCCATAAAAATTATGAACAGGATCCGGTGACAAAGGGCAGCCCTGGCGGAGTCCAACTCTCACTGGGAATGACTCAGACCGAGTGTTGGCAATACGAACCAAACTCTCACAAACGGTCGTACAGAGACCGAATAGCTCGTAACAACAAGCCCGATACCCCATACTCCCGAAGCACCCCCCACAAAAATCCACGAGGGACGCGGTCAAATGCCTTCTCCAAGTCCACAAAACACATGTAAACTGGTTGGGCAAACTCCCACGAACCCTCAAGAATTCTCGAGAGGGTAAAGAGCTGGTCCGATGTGCCACGGCCAGGACGAAAACCACATTGCTCCTCCTGAATCCGAGGTTCGACCAACGGCCGGCCTCTCCTCTCCAGTACATTGGCATAGACCTTCCCAGGGAGGCTGAGGAGTGTGATCCCTCTAAAGTTGGAGCACACCCTCCGGTCCCCTTTTTTGAAGAGAGGAAACCACCACCCCGGTTTGCCATGCCAAAGGCACTGCCCCCGACCTCCACGCAATGTTGCAGAGGCGTGTCAACCATGACAACCCAACAACATCCAGGGCCTTGAGGTACTCAGGGGCGAATCTCGTCCACCCCCGGGGCCCGGCCACCAAGGAGATTTTTAACCACCTTGGCGACCTCAGCCCACTGTGATAGGCGAGTCATCCCCCTGTCCCCAAACCTGCTTCATCTGTGGAAGGCGTATCAGTGGGATTGAGGAGATCCTCGAAGTATTCCTTCCACCGCCCGACGATATCCCCAGTCTGAAGTCAACAGTGTCCCATCCGCACCATACACAGTGTGGACGGGGAGCTGCTTTCCCTCCCGAGCCGCCGAAACAAGTTTGCCAGAATCTCTTTTGAAGCCGACCCGAAAGTCTTGTTCCATGGCCTCACCGAAACTCCTCCCATACCGGGTTTTTGCTTCAGCAACCACCCCGAGCTGCACTCCGCTTGGCCTGCCGGTACACCTCAGCTGCTTTCGGGAGTCCCACAAGCCAACCAAGCTTGATAGGACTCCTCTTCTTCAGCTTAATGGGCCCCCCCTCACCACTGGTGTCCACACTTTGGTTCGGGGGTTGCCACCACGAGGATGCACCGACCACCTTGCGGCCGCAGCTCTGGGCCGCCGCTTCCAACAACGGTGGAGAACATGGCCCATTCAGACTCCATGTCCTCCAGACTCCTCGGAATGTGGTTGAAGTTCTTCCGGAGGTGGGAGTTGAAGACCTCCCGGACAGGGGCCTCAGCCAGACGCTCCCAGCACACCCTCACTATACGTTTTGGGTCTACCAGGTCTGAATGGCTTCCTCCCTGCCATCGGATCCAACTCACCACCAGGTGGTGATCAGGTGACAGCTCTGCACCTCTCTTTACTCGGGTGTCCAAGACATACGGTCGCAGGTCTGATGATACGATAACAAAATCGATCATCGACCTGCGGCCTAGGGTGTCCCTGGTGCCAGGTGCACATATGGACACCCTTATGCTTGAACATGGTGTTCGTTATGGACAGACTGTGGTTAGTCACAGAAGTCCAATAACTGAACACCACTCGGGTTCAGATCGGGCAGGCCGTTCCTCCCAATCACCCCCCTCCAGGTTTCACTGTCGTTGCCCACGTGCGCATTGAAGTCCCCCCCAGTAGGACAATGGAGTCTCCAGGAGGAGCACCCTCCAGCACCCCAGTCACAGACTCCAAAAAGGGTGGGTACTCTGAAACATCATTTGGTGCATAGGCACAAATGATGGTCAGGACCCGTTTCCCAACCCGAAGGCGCAGGACAGCAACCCTTTCGTCCACCGGGGAAAACTCCAATATAGAGGCAGCAAGGTGGGGCGATACAAGAATACCTACCCCTGCTTCGTCGCCTCTCGCCTGGGGCAACTCCAGAAAAAGGCCAAGCTCCAGCCCCTCTCCAGGAGACTGGTTCCGGAACCGGAGCTGTGTGTTGAGGTGAGGCCGACTATATCTAGCCGGTATCGCTCAACTCGCTACACCAGCTCAGGCTCCTTCCCCACCAGAGAGGTGACATTCCACGTACCAAAGCCAGTTTAGAAAGCTTGGGATCAGTCCGCAAGGTCTCCGCCTTTGACTGCCACCTAATCCACATAGCACCGGACTTCCATGATCCCTCTGCAGGTGGTGAAACCTACTGGAGGGCGGACCCATGTAACTCCTTCGGGCTGAGCCCGGCCGGGTTCCCATGGGTGGAAACCTGGCACCAGACGCTAGCCTGCGAGCCCGCCCCCAGGCCTGGCTCCAGGGTGGGGCCCCGGTAACCCCATACCGGGCGGGGTTACACTGAATCCCTTGATATACAATTTATCATGAGAAGTTCTGTTGGATCGTTCTTAGTCTGGCCCTTCACCCAGGACCAGTTTGTCTTGGGAGACCCTATCAGAGCAAATTGCCCCCGGACAACATAGCTCTGGGATCACTGGGGCACGCAAACCCCCCCACCACGATAACGGTGACGATCCATGAGACTTGTGGCCCCCTTAAAAAAGAAAAAGTCTAATCAGAGATTTTTAACTCCTTGGTTCAACACAGAAACTCATAGCTTAAAACAGAAGACTCGTCAATTAGAAAGAAAATGGCGCTGTACTAATTTAGATGAAATCTATTTAGCTTGGAGAAATCATCTTTTAATTTATAAAAAATCTCTTAGAAAAGCTAGAATGAGTTATTACTCTGCATTAATAGAAGAGAACAAGAATAATCCCAGGTTTCTTTTCAGTACTGTAGCCAGGTTGACAAAGAGTCAGGACTCTGTCAATCCTAGCATCCCCTTAGAGCTTACTAGTCAGGACTTTATGAACTTTTTCAATAATAAAATTTCATCCATCAGAGATAAAATCAATCATATTCTTCCCACAGTTAACTTAAATACTGTAACTACTGCAACTCCTTCTATTGATGTCTGTCTTGATGAGTTTACTCCAATCGACCTTTGTGAGTTAGACAAAGTAGTTTCCTCATCCAAACCTTCAACTTGTCTTTTAGACCCTATTCCTACCAGGTTATTTAAGAAGTCTTCCCACTTATTGGTAGCTTTATTCTTCATATAATCAATTCTTCATTAACTTTAGGCCATGTACCACAGGCTTTTAAAACGGCTGTAATTAAACCCTTACTCAAAAAGCCAACGCTAGATCCAGGAGCTTTAGCTAACTATAGACCAATCTCTAATCTCCCTTTCATTTCAAAAATCTTAGAAAGAGTTGTTGCTACGCAATTATTTGACCACCTGCAGGGAAATGGTTTACTTGAAGAGTTTCAATCTGGGTTTAGAATCCATCATAGTACTGAAACAGCCTTAGCGAAGGTCACTAACGACCTCCTCATTGCATCTGATAATGGACTAGTTTCTGTACTTGTCCTTTTAGATCTTAGTGCAGCTTTTGATACTATTGATCATAATATTCTACTTGATAGATTAGAACACTATGTTGGACTTAATGGAACTTCGTTGCAGTGGTTTAGATCTTATTTATCTGATAGGTTCCAGTTTGTTCATGTAAATGATGAGTTTTCTTTCAGCTCAAAGCTTAGTCATGGAGTTCCACAGGGATCTGTGCTAGGGCCCTACTCTTTTTAGTTTATATATGCTTCCGTTAGGCAACATTATTAGAAAGCACTGTATACATTTTCATCGTTATGCAGATGACACACAATTATACCTGTCAATGAAGCCAGATGATACTAATGAATTAGCCAAGTTAGAAGCCTGTCTTAAGGAAATCAAAGCTTGGATGACTTGTAATTTCCTGCTATTAAATTCAGATAAGACTGAAGTCATTCTTGTTGGTCCAAAAAACCTTAGAAATTCCTTTCCAAATCAAACTTTCAGTTTGGATGCAGTTACTCTTTCTCTTAATAGCTCTGTGAGGAACCTTGGAGTTATTTTTGATCAGGATTTGTCCTTTAATTCACATATTAAATTTGTTTCTAAGACTGCCTTCTATCATTTGCATAATATTGCCAAGATTAGGAGCATCTTGTCTCAGAGTGATGCTGAGAAGCTGATCCACGCTTTTGTTAGCTCGAGATTAGATTATTGTAATTCTTTATTATCAGGCTGTCCTAAAACATCTTTAAAAAGTCTTCAGCTGATCCAAAATGCTGCAGCAAGAGTTTTAACAGGTACTAGAAAGAGAGATCATATCTCTCCGGTTCTGGCCTCCCTTCATTGGCTTCCCATAGAGTTTAGAATTAAGTTTAAAATCCTTCTTCTTACTTACAAAGCTCTAAACAATCAGGCTCCTTTTTATTTAAAAGATCTGATACTACCGTATTATCCTAACAGAGCACTACGCTCCCAAAATGCAAGATTACTTGTAATACCTAGAATCTCCAAAAGTACAATGGGAGGCAGTGCCTTCAGTTATCAAGCTCCTCTCCTGTGGAATCAGCTGCCAATCTGGATTCGGGAGTCAGACTCGATCTCTGTTTTTAAGAATAGGGCTAAAACCTACCTTTTTGATATAGCCTACAATTAGGGAGGGATCATGTGTTTCTGAACCCTCCCTTAGTTATGCTGCTAATAGGTTTAGTCAGCCGGGGGACCTCCAGTAATGCACTGGGCCTCACTCCTTTCCTCACTCTCTATGAATTTTTTTTTTTTTTGCTGGTCATTAATATTTGTTTGTTCTCTCCCATAGATTGAGTCCCCATCGTGCTGTTTGCTCTCTACATGTCTGTTCTTTTCTTCTTCCCTATCCCCTCACCCCCCCAGCCAGTCGCAGCAGATGACTGCCCCTCCCTGAGCCTGGTTCTGCTGGAGGTTTCTTCCTGTTAAAAGGGAGTTTTTCCTCTCCACCGTCGCCAAGTGCTTGCTCACAGGGGATCGCCTGATTGCTGGGGTCTTTCTGCAACTGTGGGGGTCTCCCCTACAGTTGATAGTGCTATGAGATGACTGTTGTTGTGAAATGGCGCTATATAAATAAAGTTGAATTGAATTGAATTTTTGTCCAGGCCTGTTTCATGAGTTTGTTTTTTTAAATAATTCTGTTGAACAACAAATCAAAAGCATTGTCTGATTTTCATTGGTTAATTTTCATAGAATTTTTATTTATTACCACTTTTGTCAGATTCAAGTTATTTTTTTGACCATTGTAGGTTTTTCTTTCATTAACAGAGGGGTACCAACAATGTTGTCCACGTGTGTACTTCTTACCTCTCACTGGTGCTTGCATAGTCACATGTCAGAACAATTCCTCTGATAGGCTCTTGTTACATGGTACCCACGTGATCCACCTGTAAACTGGACCAATCGGCATCTGGTCACACACGAATATCAAGTGATGGACATAGAATTTGACCAATTAACAACAATGTGATCTTTTTTATTGGCTCATGATAGGCCCCTGATCTTGGTCGGCCCCTGGGCTTCAGCCCAGCCTAGCCCGTTCATTAAGGCAGCCTTGCTTGTGGTCCTTGAGTCAGGTGGAGGGGTCTCCCTGCAGTGGTCCCACTGTTACACCCCTGTCTAGGAGAAAAGGAGCGCACAATGAATGAATGGGAAAAGCCCCTTTCCAGTCCCCAAAAACCAAAACCAGAGATGAATAACCAGCTCAGTGAGCTTTATTTACACGTGAATTCTTTACAAACCAGTGAGCGTGACTCCGGGGTGAACCAAGGCCAAAATACCAAACCAAACCCCACCTGTCTTTACTACCCAGATTGGTGGTACCTAGACCCTATGTGAAATAAAGAAAACAAAGAGACAATCCTCCACCTGACTCCCCACACTAACAAAAACAGGAGAAAAACCAGACACAAAGGAACAGGCAGCTCGCCCCTTCTGCTCTGTGAGTCTGGACAAGGACGTGGTCTTACCAGTCTATGGACACCAGTATTTACAAGTCCTCTGGAGAAAGGTCACAAGGAAACTGACAACGAATTAGTCACAGCACACTGTTTTGGAGGCCGAAACCAGACGCTGCTGCTGTCAGGCTGCCAACCGTCACCCGGTCTTCGGGATGGGTGCATCGATACTCGAGTATCGATACTTCGATACCAGCTGGTCAATACTTTGGAGTCGATACTTTTATAAATACAGAATCACAGTACCACCATGTTTATACAAAATGTGCAATTTGTTTTCACTTCTGAGAGCTTTTCGCATTAAATGTACAGTGGTGTGAAAAAGTGTTAGCCCCCTTCCTGATTTCTCATTTTTTTGTATGTTTGTCACACTTAAATGTTTCAGATCATCAAACAAATTTAAATATTAGAGACAAAGATAACACAAGTAAACACAAAATGCAGTTTTTAAATGAAGGTGTTTATTATTAAGGGTAAAAAAAATATCCAAACCTACATGGCCCTCTGCTAAAAAGTAATCCCACCCCCCCCTTCCCCATTAAAATATAAATTAACTGTGGTTTATCACATCTATGGAAAGCTGAGCTCAATTTCTCAAGCCACACCCAGGCCTGATTACTGCCACAACTGTTCTCAATCAAGAAATCACTTAAATAGGACCTACCTGACAAAATGAAATCGACCAAAAGGTCTAAAGAAATTAAGGAAAAATGAGAAACAAAGTAATTGAGATCTATCAGTCTGGACAAGGTTATAAAGCAATTTCTAAAGCTTTGGGACTCCAGTGAGCCACAGTGAGAGCCATTATCCACAAATGGTGAAAACATGGAACTGTGGTGAACCTTCCCAGGAGTGGCCGGCCGACCAAAATTACCCCAAGAGTGCAGCGACGACTCATCCAAGAGGTCACAAAAGACCCCACAACAACATCCAAAGAACTGCAGGCTTCACTTGCCTCAGCTAAGGTCAGTGTTCATGACTCCACCATCAGAAAGAGACTGGGAAAAAAAGTGCCTGCATGGCAGAGTTCCAAGATGAAAACCACTGCTGAGCAAAAAGAACACAAAGGTTAGTCTCAGATTTGCCAGAAAACATCTTGATGATCCCCAAGACTTTTGGGAAAATACTGTGTGGACTGATGAGACAAAAGTGAAATTTTTGGATGGTGTGTGTCCCATTACATCTGGTGTAAAAGCAACACAGCATTTCAGAAAAGGAACATCACACCAACAGTAAAATATGGTGGTGGTAGTGTGATGGTCTGGGGCTGTTTTGCTGCTTCAGGACCTGGAAGACTTGCTGTGGTAAATGGAACCATGAATTCTGCTGTCTACCAAAAAATCCTGAAGGAGAATGTCCGGCCATCTGTTCATGACCTCAAGCTGAAGCACACTTGGATTCTGCAGCAGGACAATGATCCAAAACACACCAGCAAGTCCACCTCTGAATGACTTAAGAAAAACTAAATGAAGACTTTAGAGTGGCCTAGTCATATTCCTGACTTGAATCTGACTGAGATGCTGTGGCATGATCTTAAAAAGGCGGTCCATGCTCGAAATCCCTCCAATGTGGCTGAATTACAACAATTCTGCAAAGATGTGTGGCCCAAAATTCCTCCACAGCACTGTAAAAGACTCATTGTCAATTATCACAAATGCTTGATTGCAGTTGTTGCTGCTAAGGGTGGCCCAACCAGTTATTAGGTTTAGGAGGCAATCACTTTTTCACACAGGGCCATATAGGTTTGGATTTTCTTTTCCCCTTAATCATAAACACCTTCATTTAAAAACTGCATTTTGTGTTTGTTTGTGTTATCTTTGTCTAATATTTAATTTTGTTTGATGATCTGAAACCTTTAAGTGTGACAAACATAAAAAAATGAGAAATCAGGAAGGGGGCAAACACTTTTTCACACCCCTGTATGTGTGAAAACGTGTGAAAAAGCAGCCCAGAAATGTTTTAAAGATTGTCTGCCATGTCAGCTGATGATGGCAGCCTATCAGGTGTCAGAGGCGAAGACTCCCTGCTGCACTGCAGCCTCAGCTCTCACTACTGCGGTGCAGCGCAGAGTGAGCTCTGCAGCATCGCAGGGAGCAGAAGAAGTTTGACTTCTGAAACGTTCCACCATTCATCCACATTCTATGGTGACACCAAGCAGCAGCATTTTGAAACATAAACAAAATCAGTACTATTTAAGTCTGGAATAATAGTGTCAAATAAATAATAAATAAAAAAATCAAACAAACATTGCATTGTGAAAAAAACTTCCACATATGTGCTGCTTGGTATGACCATAGAATTTGGATGGATGGTGAAATATTTCCATCCATCCATCCATCCGCTACCACTTAATCCTTTTTCGGGGGGCTGGAGCTTAGCGTCTTCAGGTGAGAGGCAGGGTCCACCCTGGACAGATCACCAGTCCATCACAGTGTTGTCAGCAGTGTCCAGCCAGGATCCCACACCAGCTGGGTTAGATCCAACACTGCGTCTTGATCCGCAGCAGCTGCTCTTACCTTTCGCAGACGGCCGGCTTGCCATCTCGAACCATTAGCCATCTGGACGGCGGCTGGTCTCAGCTGCGCGGCGATCTTCATGGGTGTCTGTGGTGGTGACGATGTTGAGGCCGACTGTGGGTCTGAGCGTTGGGATCTGCAGACCTGAACCCAGTCCATCACTGTGAGCGACGCTCTGTTTGGCTGTACTCGGCATCATGGTTGTGATGGCGTTGCTCTCACGTCTGCTGTGGGGCATCCACCAGGTTGTGGTGGTTCTGCAGCATCCTGTTGGGTCACGGACTCTTCATCCTGCAGCTCAGTGGTGGCCCATGGAGGCTGGTGTTGGGCATGGATTTGGAAGTCATCTTGCCTCTTCTCCCCCTTTCCTGGGAAGTCTGGTGGTGGTGATGTGTTGCTGTCACCATAAGTAGAACCTACGCTGGGTTGTTGTGTCCCGGGGTTCCTGATAGACGTGGGCTCCCTCTCCTGCAGCTCCGCAGTGGCTCCCTGAGGCTTATGCTGGTCAAGGATCTGAGGCGAGTCCAGTCGCTGCTCTCTCTCCGTGCTGTGTTTGCTCTCTGTGTTGTGCTCTTCAGCTAGCTTGTCACGGATTAGCTCGACTTCTACAGGTCCAAAGGTGCACGTGCTTGCTAAGACTTGGAGCTCCATGGCATAACGTTGAGTTGACTCACCCGTATGCTGTTGATGCGGGTAAAACACACGACTTTTGGCCATCATGTTCTCTGGAACATGGAAGTGCTTGGCTAGGAAACCAACACACTCATCGTAGTCATTGTAGGTGTCCATGGATCCAAACATTTAGAAGATACGCGTCCCTCGATGCCGAGGGAGTGGAGTAGCATGCCCTTTAGCTTAGCATCACTAGCATGTCTCAGACTGGTGGCGGTTACTCTAGATTAGATTAGATTAGATTCAACTTTATTGTCATTACACATGTATGAATAAAAGATAACGAAACACAGTTTAGCATCCAATCAGAAGTGCAAAGGACAGCAGTGCAGTATATATAGTAATTGACAGTATGTGCAATTTAAGCAAATATATGCAAATATATGCAGCAGTGCAGAAAGTTAAGAGTACTGTTATGTGCAAATAATGTACAATAAGTTAGATGGGCAGTTATGTACAGGTGAGAATGGTAAGAGATGATGGTAAGAGAGTCAGCGGGGAACTAAGTTCAATAACGTGACAGCTGTTGGAAAGAAACTGTTCCTAAACCTGCTGGTTCTAGTCCGAAGGCTTCTGAAACGCCTTCTGGAGGGGGAGAAGCTGGAACAGTCCATGAGCAGGATGGTTGGAGTCCCTAAGAATGCTGCGTGCCCGGCGCAGACATCTTTTCCTGTAGACGTCCTCTATAACTGGAAGTGGAGTCCCTGTGATGCGTTGGGCGGTTTTCACCACCCGCTGCAGTGCCTTACGGTCAGCGACAGAGCAGCTCCTATACCAGACTGTGACACAGTTGGTCAGGGTGCTCTCTATCACGCAGCGGTAGAAGTTGCCCAGGATGTCAGTTGACAGATGGTTCTTCTTCAGTGTCCTCAAGAAGAAGAGGCGCTGATGGGCCTTCTTGATCAGGCTGGTGGTATTAACTGACCAGGACAGGTCCTCCGAGATGTGGGTCCCCAGGAATTTGAAGCTGGGGACACGTTCAACAGCTATGCCATTGATATGGATGGGGTCATGTGTCTCTCCCCTCTCCTTCCTGTAGTCCACTATGAGCTCCTTGGTTTTGCTGGTGTTAAGGAGCAGGTTATTGTCAGCGCACCAAGTAGCCAAGTGCTCAACCTCTGCCCTGTAATCTGATTCATCATTGTCCCTGATGATTCCGATCACCGTGGTGTCATCTGCGAACTTTATGATAGAATTGGATCCATACATAGGCCTGCAGTCATGGGTGAAGAGGGAGTAGAGGAATGGGCTGAGCACACAGCCCTGTGGTACACCAGTGTTGAGTGTGATGATGGAAGAACGGTTGGGGCCTGACCTAACATGCTGGGGTCTGTTGGTCAGAAAATCCATGATCCAGTTGCAGGTGGAGGTACTGATTCCCAGGTCCCCAAGTTTAGTGATCAACTTGGAGGGGATAACTGTGTTGAATGCTGAGCTGAAGTCAACAACCAGCATTCTTGCATAGGTGTTCCTGTCATCCAGGTGTGAGAGTACATAGTGCAGCGCTGTAGAAACCACATCCTCTGTACTCCTGTTGCTCCAGTAGGCAAACTGGTGAGGGTCCAGTGTAGGGGGCAGGCATTTTTTGAGCTGTGCCAAACGGCTGCAACTGTTCTACCCCAACATTAGAACAGCCAAGAACGCTGTTGTGGTTCTTTGTGGCTCTGACTGGATTCTACGTCTGCTCTGAGGGAAATCTGATTATGTCCAACATCTTTTAACAAAATGCATCCGGCTTTATTACAGTGGAGACACTGACATACAGTAGATCCAGAAAGTCGTCACAGCGCTTCACTTTTTCCACATTTTGTTCTGTTACAGCCTGATTCTAAAAGGGATTAAATTCATTTTTTCCTCAAAATTCTACACACAAAACCCCATGATGACAATGTGAAAAAAGTTTGAGATTTTTTCAAATTTATTAAAAATCAAAAACTAATAAATCACATGTGCATCAGTATTCACAGCCTTTGCCATGAAGCTCAAAACTGATCTCAGGTTCATCTTGTTTCCTCTGATCATCTTGAGATGTTTCTCCAGCTTAACTGGAGCCCAGTTGTGGTAAATTCAGCTGATTGGACATGATGTGGAAAGACTCACACCTGTCTATAGAAGGTCCACAGTGACAGTGCAGGTCAGAGCACAAACCAAGCATGAAGTCAAAGGAACTGTCTGTAGACCTCTGAGACAGGATTGTCTGGAGGCACAAATCTGGGGAAGGTACAGAAATATTTCTGCTGCTTTGAAGGTCCCAATGAGCACAGTGGCCTCCATCATCCGTAAATGGAAGAAGTTCAGAACCACCAGGACTCTTCCTAGAGCCGGCCGTCTACACTGAGCGATCAGGGGAGAAGGACCTTAGTCAGGGAGGTGACCAAGAACCCGATGGTCACTCTGTCAGAGCTCCAGTGTTCCTCTGTGGAGAGAGGAGAACCTTCCAGAAGGACAACCATCTCTGCAGCAATCCACCAATCAGGCCTGTATGGTAGAGTGGCCAGACGGAAGCCACTCCTTATTAAAAGGCACATGGCAGCCCACCTGGAGTTTGCCAGAAGGCACCTGAAGGACTGTCAGACCATGAGAAACAAAATTTTCTGGTCTGATGAGACAAAGATTGAACTCTTTGGCGTGAATGCCAGGCGTCATGTTTGGAGGAAACCAGGCACCATTCATAACTACGTCAATTGTGGTGGCAGCATCATGCTGTGTGGATGTTTTTCAGTGGCAGGAACTGGGAGACTAGTCAGGATAGCGGGAAAGACGAATGCAGCAATGTACAGAGACATCCTGGATGAAAACCTGCTCCAGAGCGCTCTTGACCTCAGACTGGGGTGACGGTTCATCTTTCAGCAGGACAACGACCCTAAGCACACAGCCAAGATATCAAAGGAGTGGCTTCAGGACATCTCTGTGAATGTCCTTGAGTGGCCCAGCCAGAGCCCAGACTTGGATCCAATTGAACATCTCTGGAGAGATCTGAACATGGCTGTGCAGCGACGCTTCCCATCCAACCTGATGGAGCTTGAGAGGTGCTGCAAAGAGGGATGGGCCAAACTGCCCAAAGACAGGTGTGCCAAGCTGGTGGCATCATAGTCAACAAGACTTGAGGCTGTAATTGCTGCCAAAGGTGCAGCAACAAAGTATTGAGCAAAGGCTGTGAATACTGATGTACATGTGATTTCTTAGTTTTTTATTTTTAATAAATTTCCAAAAATATCAAAAACATTTTTTTCACATTGTCATTATGGGTTATTGTGTGTAGAATTTTGAGGAAAAAATGGATTTAATCCCTTTTGGAATCAGGCTGTAGCATAAAAAGTGTAAAAAGGGAAGCGCTGTGAAGACTTTCCGGATGTTCTGTATCTCAGAGCTTTGTTTACAGTGTTAGCATCTTAGCAGCGGAGCTAACTAGCGGAGCTACTGTCTGCTGGGACACTTTTTAAGCTCATCTTCTCATCCCTCCATAGTGGTGGGAAGTGGTCTGATTAGTGGTATGATGGGGGTGTGGGCTCACTGAGGTTTGGCTTTAATTTAATATAAATGTTGACTGAAGTGTTTTTTTTTGGTGACTGAACCCAGACCACAGGATCCTGAGCCATAAACCACTGCTGTAAACACACACACACATTACCCGCAATCCTCCCTGAGGCCATGTGTGTGTGTGTGTGTGGGGGGGTTAATGGGTGGAAAAATGACTAAAACACGGCGTCAGGAAGGATTTTACAGCTAATCTGTGAAACACAAACTGTGAAACCATCATCATCATAGCAGTCTGTCATGGGCGACAATGACTGTTTCATTTAGGTCTGATCAGATTCCTCTACGCAGCTCTGTCCCCCGCCCTCTGTTGCCGGGAACTCCCGACCCTGCAAACCCGGGCAACGTCCAAGCCGGTATGAGTTGCTTTCCGACTGACCATTTCATGAAACTGCTTACAAAGTATCTGAGTACTGCTAGCTTTTGCTGGACTAGCGGCACATTCTTGGCAGATAGAGGTATTATCAGTGGCAAGGACAGGCCAAGACAAACTGACTCCCATGTCTGTTGCAGTGACTGACCAGATGATAGGTTTGTTTATCTGTGCTGCTTGTGTAGTGAATGTCACAATACACCGACTGGCAAAAGTGCACTACAGACCTTGTGACAGATGCAGTTCTCTAAAAACTCAGCAACATATAGAACACAATGGATGGCAGCATCCAAACAGCCCAACTATGACCAACACTCTTGTTGACCACGTTAAAGCAGTCCTTTGGTCAGTGTAACTTCTGCCTCATCTGCACCAGGCACTAAAAGAACCAACAACTTAAACAGGAGCAGCCCACACCAGTGGTTGACCTCTCTCTGTCCCAGTAACTTGTGACACTGCCCCTGCTGACAGAACATGACTACATCATGCAGCCATGTAGCGCCACCACAGAGCTAAAACAATACACCGAACTGCCATTGACCCCAAGATGCAAATCATAAACTTGTTTAAAGCTGCGCTTTGTGTGATTTGAGCAAATACAACAAAAAAGCTGAATGTCCAGTGTAAAATAAACCAATGAGCATCATGAATCCTTTTGCCTGATCGTGCACTCACATTCTTCTAGCACTGAAAACCTGCCAAACTGTGTGCTGCATGTGAGAGTGGGCCAGCTTCTGGATGCAGAACAACCTGGGTTATTTTACCAGCTTTTTAACCTCCGTCTGACCACAAACCTCTGCACATCCTACAGGCTGACAATTGTTGTCTCTCACAATATTTCCCCTTCATGTCATTGTCAATCAATGAAAAGGCAAATAAGTGGCGTTTCTGTGGGTCTGTCCTCCATAGCAGGGAAGCAGAGTGGGCAGTAAAGAGTAGGTGGTGAAAGGGAAGCAAACTGGACAAACGACGTCGAGTGATGAAGCACACATCCATGACGCTGGCTGAGAGGGGGGGGTGCTGATGGTGTGCTCGTCATTTGGATCCACAAAGAGCCACTCACTTGGCCAGCTTCATCTCTATCTGCTGGCCAATTTCCTGCCGCTCTTGGTCACTACGCACGGGGAAGATGTTGCGGTCCTCCAGCTCCTCTTTGCTGGGCCTGTTCCGCAGCTTGACGGCCAACAGCTCCTTCCTCATCCTGCGCGGGAGGGTCCCTGACATCACAGACTCCATGTGAGACCCACATCCACCATAACAGAGGTGTGGAGGAGCCTTCTGTCCAGGAACCAGAGCATCCATGTCAGTCTGACACTGGAGTGCAAGGATGGGCAACTGGCGGCCCGCGGGCCACATGTGGCCCCCAACATCATCCACTGTGGCCCGCCAGTCCGTTTCCAAAAATCAATCATTGATTTATATCCCCTTTGACCGTATTTGGAACTGCATTCTTCAGTGTGGTTATAGAGTCCTCCAGCAAAGGTTTCCATGGAAACCTGGCCCTCAGCAAGTGAGCAAACAAATGTGTGGCCCTCACTGCCACCAACGCTGCCGTCCCTGCTGCACGGCAAAGAGTTTTCACTCAGTTTTCCCTGCATAGTTGACATTTTTTCCAAGATCTTCCCTGTAAATTTGTCACTTTTTTGCATTTTATTTCCTGTAAGTTTGCCTTTTTCTGACAAATTGTTCTTGTCAGTTTGTTATTTTTTCCAAGATCTTTCCAGTAAATCTCACTTTTTTTGCAGGTTTTGCACAGTTTCTTGCAAATTTCTCAGATTTTTTTTTTTTTTGCAAAAACTGCTTGTGAATCTGACATTTTTAATCAAGATTTTTCCTGTAAATCCACCTTTTTTTTAAATATATTTTTTCACATGGTTTCTTGTAAATTTTCGACCTTTTTTGATAAATGTTTTTGTGAATCTGAATTTTTTTAGATCTTTCCAGGAAATCTGCCTCCTTTTTTGTATGTTTTGCGTCATGTTTCTGATAAATTTCCAGGCTTTTTTTGCAAATTGCTCCTTCCAAGTTTGCCACTTTTCTGAAAAGCCTTTTGCAGTGTTCCTATTAATTTGACATTTTTCAAGATGTCTCCTGTAAATTTGCAGTTTTTTGTTAACTTTCCATTTTTCAAGATGGAACTTTAAAAAAAATCACAAATACTTCAGATAAAATCTACAATTTTTCAGAACAAAGGGTTTGAATTTTTTCTGACAAATGTCTTAAATTTGTGAGAAAACTGCAAATCTGTGAGGAATAACCTCAAAAATCTGACATAAAGAAGTCAATGATGAGGTTTCCATGAAGAAAACCTCAAATGAGAAAAATGACCCAAATGTGAGGGACTATAAGGAATTATTTGGTCAAAAAGCCAAAACCACATTTCTGGTTTAAAAGTTGCCATTAAAATGACAAATGTTGCCATTTAGCAGAAGAAAACGCAGTCAGCTGAGCAGCTTTAGTTTGGAATCAGCGCTCTTTTAGTCGGAGGGAAATCATCAGTTTCAGCAGAATTTCCATGATTTTATTTGGACATTTGATCTTTTAAACCAACGTGACGCTTCACCTTTTAAATGTGACACTTTTCCCCTCAGTTTTGATCCAAACTTTCTTCCTCTGATGTCTGCAGTTTGTCACCACATCAGCAAACTCTTCCACAGAAAATGACGGTTTTTCTTGATCATTTTCCATTTAAATCTGCAGTCTTTTCCTGCTTTGGCACTAAATATTCACGGATACATTTCCAAGCTTTTCCTAATAAACTGGTGAATTTCTGCCACTTAAATGACTGAGTTTGTCTCCATTTCCCACATTTTTCCACTTCTCTCCCTAAAAACGGGAGGAATCTGGCCTCATGTTGCTGTCAATCATCTGCCATCATCAGCTGGTTTTCAGCAGATCCTCAGTCAGCTCCAGCTCTTTCTGATGAGCTGCTTTGAAAAAGGACAAATCAGTTCAGCTCTTTTATCCTCCTGTCACGTTGGCTCTGGTAAATCCCCAAAAGAAAATGAGGACTTGCAACTTTTCCCTGGTTGAGAATTTGGCTCCAAATTCCCCACATTGGTCCTTTGTTCCGCAGCTCTTCACCTCCTGGAACGATGCAAACTTCTCCTCTGACTGTGAAATCAAAGCCGTGAAGAAACTCCCACACAGCTGCAGAAACCATGCGGATGAGGAGCTGCTCCTGCTGCAGGAGGTGAAGATGCTGGCCGGGAGAAACGGCGCTCAGACCCAGACAGTGAGCTGCTGTTTCCCGCAGCTGCAGCAGAGCTCTGGTTCCTCTACAGCTCCTCTTCCTCCTCCTCCTCCTCCCTCTGCTCCTCTTTCTCCTCCTCTCTGCTCACTCTCACTTTATCTGACTCTCTGGACAGTTTTTGTCCCTCCTCAGACATTTGGGTCATGCCTCATAAAGCTCCATACAGACATGCAGGGACAGGGCGCGGTGGCGCAGTGGTTAGCACTGTGGCAGCACAGCAACTCACCCTTGGCCATGGGATCCCTGGTTCGATCCCAGCCCCTGACCAACAGTGATCTGTGTGGAGTTTGCATGTTCTCCCCGTGTCTGCATGGGTTTACTCCGGGCGTTCTCTGGTTTCCTCCCACAGGCCAAAAACATGCAGGTTAGGTTAACTGGAGATTCTAAAAGTGTCTGGTCAGGGAAGCTGCCAAGACGCCGACAGCAGCATTGAAGGAGCTGCAGGAATTTCTGGCAAGTACTGGCTGTTTAGTACATGTGACAACAATCTCCCGTCTTGGGTGGCAAGACGGAAGCTTTGTCTTATGAAGAGAAACGTCCAAGCCCAGCTACATTTTGCAAAAACACGTTTGAAATCTCCCAAACACATGTGGGAAAATATGTTTTGGTCAGATGAAACCAAAGTTGAACTTTTTGGTCATAATTCCAAAAGGTATTTTTGATTTAGATTTTTTTGATTTTGTATACTTTATTGATCTCCAGCGGGGAAATTGAGGGCATCCACCTGGATGGATGAAGCAGCCACAGTATGGCGCAATCCCTTAATCATTCACACACACATTCACACCGAGGGCCACTTTTAGAGTCTCCATAACCTAACCTGCATGTTTTTGGCCTGTGGGAGGAAACCAGAGAACTCCCGGACATTTGGAGCAAACACAACACTGCTCATCACCAAAAGAACACCATACCTACAGTGAAGCATGGTGGTAACAGCATCATGCTTTGGGCCTGTTTTTCTTCACCTGGAACTGGAGCCTTAGTCAAGATGGAGGGAATTATGAACAGTTCCAAATACCAGTCAGTGTTGGCACAAAACCTTCAGGCTTCTGCTAGAAAGCTGAAGAGGAAGAGGAACTTCATCTTTCAGCACAACAATGACCCAAAGCAGACATGCAAATCAACAAAAGAACGGCTTCACCAGAAGAAGGTTAAGGTTTGGGAATGGCCCAGCCAGACCTGAATCCGATCAAACATCTGTGGGGTGATCTGAAGAGGTCTGTGCACAGGAGATGCCCTCACAATCTGACAGATTTAGAGCATTTTTGCAAAGAAGAGTGAGCAAATATTGTCACGTCAAGATGTGCCACTCTGATAGACACCTACCCAAAATGATTTGAGTGTGTAATAAAAGCCAAAGGTGCTGCAGCAATGTATTAGTTTAAGGGTGTGCATATTTATGCAACTGGGTTATTGTAAGTTTTTTTATTTTTCACTTTAAAAGATTTTTATCAATATATTATTTTTTATATTTGTTTCATGAAAATCCTTATAGTTCACCTTTAAAAGACAAAAAACTCATAGAAGACTAAAGTGTTACAACATAAAACAGTCACAAATACGACACAAAAATTTATAGAAGTCGAAGAAAAACGTGGAAAAATCTGCTGATTTACAAGGTGCTGCAGCTCCACCAGGTGGTCAGACAGGAGAATTACACAAGACAATGCAGGGCAGAAAAAAGAAGAAAAATCCTCAATAATTGTGAAATAAAATCTGCATGGAGAAACAGTTTTGACTCCAGTTTCAAATCTGTGATTACTCTGTCAGATTTGATTGATTCTGAAATGTTCATTTTTGTAGGGAGTTAGGAATGAAGAAGCGATGTGACTTTATAAATCAAAGTTTAATATCAGCTTCACCTCCCTAACATGTCTCATCTCGGAGCAGAAGCAGAATAAGAGGTCGAGCGCAGTCAGACCTTCATACTTATACCCACACTCAACAAAAGACATTGCATATCAAAGCTGACATCCCGCATTAACCTAATCCCCCCTCCATTGTCCTCCATCTCCTCCACCTGACCCTGGGGGGTCAGGGAGATCGATCCGGTCTCCACTGCTGCGACTCTGTCTCTCTTTGATCCTCGCTGGCGGTTGAGACCTCTTTGTCCTGTTCATAGGCGTGAGGTCATTCCACATATGTTATCACTCGTCATCGACCTCCGTCGGTCTATGATGACCATGGAAGAGAATCCTAAATGTCTACTCTGCTGGAACAGCACCGCCTGTGGCTGAACAGGCCGATGCGCGAATGGCAGTCCCTGTCACACAGGTCACACTTGTGGGTGGTCTGCGTGCTGCTGGGTCTGTGGCGGTTCTTCCTGCGGGTCCTTTTTTCATCTGCTGCAGCAGTCAGTCTCTCTTCACCCGCCTTGAGCTGTCTGGTCAGGGTGCCTCTCCATTTGGAGCGGTCCGTTGCAAGGTCCTCCCAGCACTCCGTGTTGATCTCCAGGGCCTTCATGTCTCTCTTGCAGACGTCTCTAAAACGCAGCTGTGGGCGGCCAACGTCTCTCTTGCCAGTTGCCAGTTCTCCATAGAGGATGTCTTTGGGGATTCTGCCATCCTCCATACGGTGAACGTGGCCTAGCCAGCGGAGCCTGCACTGTCTGAGTAGAGTGAACATGGAGGGAAGGCCGGCGCGGGACAGAACTTCTGTGTTGGGCACTTTGTCCTGCCAGGATATGTCCAGGATGTGGCGAATGCAGCGCAAGTGGAAGGAGTTCAGTCTCTTTTCCTGCCGGGCGTATGTTGTCCACGTCTCACTCCCATAGAGCAGTGTGCTGATGATGCAGGCGTTGTACACTGCCATCTTCATCTTGACAGAGAGTTTGGGATTCTCCCACACTCATGTGGTGAGGCGAGCGAGTGTGAAGGCTGATTTTCCAATCCTCTTGTTGATCTCTGTATCAAGGGAGAGATTGTTGCTGATCGTGGACCCCAGGTACGTGAACTGATTCACGACCTCCAGCTCGTAGTCGTCAATGGTGATGGTTGGTGGTGCCTCCGTGCCTTGCGCCAAGACGTTAGTCTTCTTCAGGCTGATGGTAAGCCCGAAGTCCTTGCATGCCTGGGAGAAGCGGTCCATAAGGGTCTGAAGCTCCTGCTGTGTGTGGGTTGCGACTGCAGCGTCGTCTGCGAACAGCATGTCTCTGATTAGAGCCTCGCGTACTTTGGTTCTGGCTTTCAGGCGGGCGAGGTTGAAAAGCCTGCCGTCAGATCTTGTGTGCAGGTAGATTCCCTCTGTTGCTGTGCTGAAGGCATGCCTCAGGAGCATAGCAAAGAATATCCCAAAGAGGGTTGGCGCAAGTACACAGCCCCGTTTCACTCCGCTGCGTATGTTGAATGGCTCTGAGACGTTGCAATCGTGCTGCACTATCCCTTGCATGTTGGTGTGAAACGATTCAATGAGGCTTTGCAACTTTGGTGGGCATCCTATCTTTGGCAGGATCTTGAAAAGGCCCTCTCTGCTGACCAGATCGAACGCTTTGGTGAGGTCGATGAAGGCGACGTACAGGGGCATGTTCTGCTCTCTGCATTTCTCCTGGAGTTGGCGGATGGAGAATATCATGTCTACCGCTGATCGCTCAGCGCGGAAGCCACACTGAGACTCGGGGTAGACACGTTCGGCAAGCTTCTGTAGACGAACGAGAACAACTCGTGCGTAGACTTTGCCAACAACGCTGAGGAGAGAGATGCCCCTGTAGTTGTTGCAGTCGCTTCTCTCTCCTTTGTTTTTGTAGAGGGTGATGATCTTGGCGTCCCTCATGTCCTGTGGTACGGCACCTTCCTTCCAACACTGGCAGAGGACGTCATGCAATGGCAGCAGTAGGGCAGTCTTGCAGTGCTTGATCAGGTCGGGGGGTATGCCGTCATTGCCGGGTGCCTTGCCAGCGGCCAAGCTATCAATGGCCTTGCTGAGTTCATCGATGGTTGGCTCGGCGTCAAGTTCGTCCATGGATGGCAGGCAGTCGATGGCATCAAGGGCTGACGGTGTCACGGTGTTCTGTCTGGAGTAGAGGTCGGAGTAGTGTTCCACCCATCTCTCCATCTGCTTGTTCTTTTCTGTGATCATCTCCCCAGTGGAGGATTTGAGGG
The DNA here is from genome assembly GCA_020510985.1 of Pholidichthys leucotaenia. Taxonomy (NCBI): domain Eukaryota; kingdom Metazoa; phylum Chordata; class Actinopteri; order Cichliformes; family Pholidichthyidae; genus Pholidichthys; species Pholidichthys leucotaenia. Next base: position 344,992 of record JAJAQF010000044.1, read on the forward strand.
GGGCTGTCTTGCTCTGAGCCGGACCAAGTGCTTTCTTGATGCCATCGTACATACCACGGATGTTCCCTGTTATGGCAGCGGTTTGAATGTCTTGGCTGAGCTGAGTCCAGTACTCGTTGGCACAGCGCCGAGCAGTCTCCTGAACTTTGCTTCTCGCAGCCCTGAGAATCTGGAGATTCTTCTCGTTTGGGTACTTCTTGTACTCAGCAAGTGCTGAGCGCTTGGCTTCAATGACGGGGGTCATCTCGGTCAACTTGGCATCAAACCAGTCCTGTGACTTCGAGGTCTTCCTCCCAAAGGTAGCCAAGGCTGTGCGGTGGATGGTGTTTCGCAGCTCTTCCCACTTCTGCTTTGCAGATTCTCCTTCTTGTGGTACACCAAGTTCCTTCTCAAAGGTGGAGGCAAACTGCTCAACAAGTTCTGGTTGAGCCATCTTGCTGGTGTCAATCCATGCCTTTCCAGGTTGTCTAGCACGATGGAATTTCTTCAGCTGCAGCTTGACCTTGCAACACACCAATGAATGGTCTGTGTCGCAATCTGCACTCTGGAACGAACGGGTGATTAGCACGTTCTTCAGTGAGGTGCGCCTGGTCAGGATCAAGTCCAGCTGGTGCCAGTGCTTTGAGCGTGGATGTTGCCAGGAAACCTTGTGTTGGGGCTTGGTCTTGAAGAACGAGTTTGTGATGCACAGATCGTGGTATGTGCAGAACTCGAGCAGCCGCTGTCCGTTGTCATTCATTCTGCCCACGCCAAAAGGTCCAAGACAGGAGGGCCAGGAGTCGTGGTCAGCACCCACTCTGGCATTGAAGTCTCCAAGGAGAATGAGTTGTTCAGAGTTGGGGACGATCCTGACAGTTGTTGCGAGATTCTCGTAGAACTCGTCTTTTGCCTCTGGTGTGGCTGTCAGTGTTGGGGCATACACACTGACGAGGGTGACTGGGCCTTGAGTGGTGTTCAGGCGGAGGGTGAGGAGTCGTGCAGAGCCAGTGCTGCTCGGTTCCACCATCTTCAGCAAGGTGTTCTTCACTGCAAAGCCCACTCCGTGTTCCCTGTGTTCGTCACTGCCCTTTCCCTGCCAGTAGAACGTGTAGTCCTTCTCTCTCAGTGTGCCTGCGTCAGCCAACCGTGTTTCCTGGAGAGTGGCGATATCCACTCCCAGTCTCTTCAGCTCATTATTGATGATGGCAGTCTTCCTGGTGTCGTTGATGTCCTTGAGGTTAGTAGCGAGTCCTGTCATCATAGTGCGGACATTCCAAGTTCCCAGTTTTAGAGTTGGTCTCTTTTGTTTTATTGTCTTGCCTGGTGCGAAAGTTCTCAGCCTGCTGTTCGGACTTCTCCTCATCCCCATGCACCCAATGAGGAAAGCAAGCTGTGGCGGGATATCACCTTATTGGCTGGGGGCTGCCCAGCTTGAGGCGGGCGGTAGCTGTCCAGTGAGATCCGATGATCCCTCCCACCGTCGGGAATAACCCCTGGCGCCGAGCTCTACGCCAATTGAGCGGTGGCTTATAACCGGTAACTGTCATTCCCCGTGTTTTGTCTACGCCAAAGGCGAAGCTGGAGTGTCCTCTCCAGTGATCCGGTGTTCTACCTTCCAGCGTTGGGCGTTGGTAGGATTCAAGCCTGGGCAGGAAGATATGGAGGATAAGATGTTGCCCATGCAGCATGTCCCCCCTCTCCACATCACTGATGAATCCAAAGGAACAGCAGGGCTGCTACAGTTTGGCACCAGTGCCGTTGCAGGAGCTGCCAGAACGATGTTGAGCACAACATAGAACTGCCTTAGGGGCTCCGACTCCGGATTTTTCCTCAGGGTTGACTCCCGAAGCCTTTCCCGTGACCGGGTATGCCGCAAGGCAGCGGAGGTTTGAAATCAGGGTTTACCTTCCCTAGATGGGCTACCTTCCCAGGTTGACGAGCCACCATCTACCCGAAGCATCTGGTTTTAAGGCGCCAGAGATCCGCCCTCGCCCCTTCTCCTATTAGTAAAAGCAGTTCCGCCGGGCTTAGAGACTAAACCACACGGGCAGGCTAGGAGTTGGACTTAGTTGTCAGAGGCTTTTCGAGACGCACGCCATAAGGAGCATTTTATGAGCACTGGGAGCTTAACCCCAGTGCCGCTCCTGGCTATGACAACCTTGGAACCATCAAGGTTATCACTAAACATTCTAATATGTCTATACATATGTAGGTATGGAATATATGATTAATATAAGCCACAGCCCGCCCCCCCCAAACGACTAAGAAAAGGACAATCAAATTAAGTTTACAGTTTAAGATCATCTCTATGACATATTATACTGTTAAACATCTTGACAGGGAAAACAAGGAAAAAATCTTTCCAGCAGTCATGGTCCTGTAGAGAATTCAGTGGTAACCACAACAGTATAGTAATGTCACAAATCAGCCTTAAAACTGTCACGGCACAATCTGATAACATAGTTAACAACTCTTGGTTAATTTGCATCAGTCCCTGTGCCGTCTGGGTTTTAATCTTCTCCCGAATCTGCTGTAGGTCCACTTTGGCGTCGTGGTGGGACCCTCCTGTAAGGAATCTGCAGCTTGGGGAGGAGAGTGGTTATTTGTTCCCTGCAGGGGGGCTGAGTTTTTTTTCTTGGGGGGGTCTACCCCGCCGAGGTGCTCTCGCCACCCGTGCAGGTTCGTCTCTCAACAAGAAGGCAGGTTTAAGCCTGTCAATGCTGACTGTTTCTTTTCTGTCCCCTAAATCAAGCACAAAATGCTTATCACCAGGTTCCAGCACTCTGAATGGTCCGTCGTATGGTGGGCGGAGGGTTGATTTTAAAGCTTCATGCCTAACAAAAACGAACTCGGCATTTTTTAAATCTTGGGGGACAAAAACCCGTGGAAAAGAGTGATGTGCCGGTCTGGGGAGAGTGTCCGGTCCGTTGCTGCCTAAAGGCCTCAGGGTTGGAAGATGCCCAGGCTCTGGATTCTCTGGTAAAAACTCACCTGGGAGTCTGAGAGGTTGTGCAAAAACTAATTCTGCTGGGGAGGCGTCTAGATCCTCTTTAGGCGCAGAACGCAACCCTAATAAAACCCAGGGAAGTTTATTCACCCAATCTGTATCCGTTAGTGAGGCCCTGAGGGCGGCCTTTAAAGATCTGTGAAAACGCTCGCATAACCCATTAGCCTGAGGGTGATAAGCGGTGGTGCGGTGAATTGTCGCCCCTAAGCTGCTAGCCATGGCTGACCAAAGCTCTGAGACAAATTGAGGCCCCCTATCGGACGTGATGTCCGATGGGACGCCGAAACGTGCCACCCAGTTTGTTAAAAAAATGCGAGCGACTTCCGCAGCTGTGGTTGAAGCCAAAGGGACCGCCTCAGGCCAGCGCGTAGTACGGTCTATCATCGTTAACAGGTGTGTGAAGCCTTGAGACGAAGGTAGTGGTCCCACGAGGTCGACATGAACGTGGTCAAAACTCCTGGCTGGGATTCGAAAAGGCTCTAGAGGAGCTTTTGTGTGTTTGTGTATTTTGGCACGCTGACAAGACATGCAAGTTTTTACCCATTCCTTGACATTTTTGCGCAGGCCCGGCCAAACAAACTTTTCGGCGACCATTTTAACCGAGGCGCGCACCCCTGGGTGTGCGAGGGAGTGAACCGAGTCGAAAATGCGGCGGCGCCATGCAGCTGGGACTACCAGGCGAGGTCGGCTGGTTGAAACGTCGCAGATTAGGGGGGGTACACCGTCACGTAAACCCCTTTCCTCCAGTCTTAACCCTGTTGGTCCAGACAGGAGTGTGCGCACGTCCGCGTCACTGCTTTGTTCCTCTGCCATGGCTGCATAATCTATCCCTACGTGAATTGGGGCCGCGTACGCGTCCGCGTTGGCGAAGAGTTCTGCGGCTGAGGTAGTATAATCTGTCTTCTCGTGCTCTGGCGATGTCACAGCACGAGAGAGGCAGTCTGCTACCACGTTAAGTTTGCCTGCCACATGTTGAATGTCTGTGGTGAACTCTGAAATTGCAGCTAGCTGTCTTTGTTGCCTACCTGACCATGGTTCTGAAATTTTAGCCATCGCAAAAGTGAGCGGTTTGTGGTCTACAAAAGCCGTGAAGCACCGCCCTTCTAACCAGAAGTGGAAGTGGCGGATGGATAAATGAAGCGCTAGCAGCTCCCTGTCAAAAGTGCTGTATTTACGCTTGGTTTGGTTTAAAGATTTGCTAAAAAATGCTAAAGGTTGCCAGGTTCCGCCAACATGTTGTTCCACGACTGCCCCTATGGCCAGGTCTGAAGCATCTGTGGTTAACGCTATGCGGGCCGAGGGATCGGGGTGAACCAACAATGTGGCATTCGCTAGAGCACTTTTTACTTCCACGAAGGCGCGTTCGCGCTCCGGGGTCCATTCGACCGCGTTGGAAGGCTTTTGTTTTCTGAGCGCGGCATACAGGGGCTGCATGAGTTGAGCTGCGCGGGGGAGGAAACGGTTGTAAAAATTCACCATTCCCAAAAATTCTTGCAGCAATTTGACCGTTTGTGGTCGTGGAAAATTTTTACCGCGCGGACTTTGTCTGGCAATGGGACTGCCCCCTTCGGTGAAACTCTGTGTCCCACGCATTTGTATGCCCTCTCGGCGAAACGGTGGTGGTAATAGCAGATGTCGTTCCTCCTGCTGCGCCTTGGTCGTGTTGCCGCCATGGTGGGCGGGCTCTGCTCGGTTGTCTGTGGTTCTCCACTGCTCTGGGCTTCCGCGCTGAGATCTGCGGATGCTGCTGTGGCCATCTGTTCCCCGCAGGCGTTGATGAGCCGCTGCGCTTCTTGGGCCAGCACACGGAAGTCCTGCTGGGTGCTGCACCGCATGTTGACCAGCGTCCCTCTCATGTGTGGCGGCAGAGTGCTGAGGAAGATGTGTTGGAAGAGGAAGTTGTCGTTGTCCTCCTCCTTGAGCTGCAGCATGTCCTCCATGCGGGCCTTGGGTCTGCATCCTCTGTGGCCGTAGATCGCCAGGATCTTCTCTGCTCTCTCCTCGGCTGAGGGGACGAAGTTCTCGACGATGGTCGCCTTAAGCTCTCTGTATTTGTCATGGGCGGGCAGCTGTTGGATTATGCTCCGCGTGTGACTGAGGTCATCCTGCGCAGTTCGCCCTACTCGGGACACGAACCTGCGACCTACCAGTCAACTAACACACAGTTCGAGCATGGGAGACACAGCACGATCGCGCTGAGCTAAAGGTCCGACCGATAGCTCAGCGCTACCGATACTGTATGAGGCTTTTCGGGAGGGAGGTTTTACTTACGTTCTATGCCGAACAGTACTATTTGGCATCCGTTACACTCTCCCCCTTAAACCTCACTCCCATCCGGGTCACGGCACCATTGTGACTGAGGTCATCCTGCGCAGTTCGCCCTACTTGGGACACAAACCCGCGACCTACCAGTCAACTAACACACAGTTCGAGCATGGGAGACACAGCACGATCGCGCTGAGCTAAAGGTCCGACCGATAGCTCAGCGCTACCGATACTGTATGAGGCTTTTCGGGAGGGAGGTTTTACTAACGTTCTACGCCGAACAGTACTAGTTGGCATCCGTTACACACGCACATCTTGACATGGCAGCGTCGAGTTTGGCGACAATGTGATAAAACTTCGTCTCGTCCGCCGTTATGTCCGCCAGTGCAAACTGAGCCTCAGCTTGCTGGAACCACGAGCTCGGGTCTTCTTGCCAGAATTCTGGCAGCTTGACGGTGACGCCGCTTGTGTGGGCCGTCCCTAATGTGTCCGCCGGGTGAGAACGCCTTCCTTCTGCTCTCACGGCGGGGCTGGGGATGGTGCTCGGTTGAGCCCTCTCTGTAGCTTCTGCCGTGGAGGAACGTCTTCCATCCGTTCCCCTGTCTGCATGGGCGCCAGCGCTTGCCTGGGTCGCCTCTGATGAGTTAATCGCGGGAGAACGTCTCTGTTCCATCCTCACGTCTGGTCACCAGTGTAGGGAGTTAGGAATGAAGAAGCAATGTGACTTTATAAATCCAAGTTTAATATCAGCTTCACCTCCCTAACATGTCTCATCTTGGTGCAGAAGCAGAATAAGAGGTCGAGCGCAGTCAGACCTTCATACTTATACCCACACTCAACAAAAGACATTGCATATCAAAGCTGACATCCCGCATTAACAGAATCCCCCCTCCATTGTCCTCCGTCTCCTCCAACTGACCCTGGGTGGTCAGGGAGATCGATCCGGTCTCCACTGCTGCGACTCTGTCTCTCTTTGATCCTCGCTGGCGGTTGAGACCTCTTTGTCCTGTTCATAGGCGTTAGGTCATTCCACATACGTAATCACTAAACATTCTAATATGTCTATACATATGTAGGTATGGAATATATGATTAATATAAGCCACAGTTTTCCCCTTAAAATCCCATTTTGCCTTTTAATTCCCCTTTTCCTCGTGAATACGGCCTTTAAATTGATGGATTTTACACTTTAAATTCACAACTTTGATCCTGATCAATGACTGACTTTATGTGGAATTTTCCTGCAGAAACAGAAGCAAACTAGAAAAGCACTCGGAGAGCGCAGACCTCCGCCAAGCGGCACAGTTCCCCCCATACAGTGTTTGTGTGTACGTTTTCAGATTCCCTGAGCATGAAAAGATATGACTAGCAATTGGATTCACAATGATTATTTGTTTATTTGACATGGACAGTGCAATAAACAGACAATTAATGAATGACAATCAATGTGATAGTGATAGGATTAGTGGTTCAGTAGTGTAAAATGGGGCTATAAGGGACGGCGGGTTAATAAGGGAGACTTTTGTGGGAAATGTTTTAAATGTAATTCTGCTTTTTTTATTTTGAGCAGGATGCTGAGTTGTGTTGTTATTGTCAAATATCCATGAATCCTTCATCAAATCTAGGCGGATGCAAAATTAAAAAAGCAGAATTACATTTAGAAAAGTGTCCCATATTACCCTGCCGTCCCTTATAGCCCCGTTTTACGGTTGTAAAAGCATTGCCTCCTTGGCGGAGGTAATAAACTGAAGTGTTGGTGTGTCCATCTCCTCCACTGACGGATGCAGATTGGTTAGACAGGTTGCCGCGGGTTTTATATTATATTGGGGTTGTGCTCCGCGGCAAAACCGAATTTAGAATCTTCCCCGGCAGAGAGGTCGTTTTTACGCAGCGCCTATAGCTGGGCGGGGAATTTGTGGCAAATAATCGGGCGGCGGACAGGTGGCCGTGTCCGGTTTTGCAGCGTGGCGCAAAAACAGGCACGCTGGCGGGCCCAGGCCAGCAGTGTTTTCCACGTGCTTTTGTGCCTAAAACGTTGAAGAACGCGGAGTTTGTGTTGGTCATACACGACGACCAGCGCAATGTGCGCAGCGCCTATGGCTGGCACAGGCACGCTGGCGGGCCCAGGCCACCAGTGTTTTCCGCATGCTTTTGTGGCTAAAACGTTGAAGAAGGCGGAGTTTGTGTTGGTCAGACACGACGCCCAGCGCCCTCCATTGCGCCTGCGCACATGTTGAAAATGGCCGTATGTCACAGTGTGGAAAAATGCTTTAAAAAATTCCTGTATGCAGACGGTGATGCGGATCATCCCCAAAATTTAATCAGTTCTTCCTTGTACCATTTCCAACAACGCCTGAAAGTTTCATTGAAATCCGTCCAAAAGTTTTTGAGTTATCTTGCTAACCAACAGACAAACAGACAGACAGACAAACACACAGACAAACCCCGGCAAAAACATTACCTCCTCCTGGCCTTTCGGCCTGGCGGAGGTAATCAGCTCAATCAGAATCAAACTATTGCTGCTCTTTATTCAGCAATGATGACCTGAAATAAATGAAGAAATGAGTCAATCAAATCTGTCAACTCAAGTTTCTATTGAAATCTGAATCATTCAATCCACTTTCTAGAATAAATCCAAGAAAAAAGATTCACAAGGACTTTTGTCATTGTTCAACACTTTGATTCCAAAACAACAATTTGAACTTTTCCAGCAATAATAAAATCAAGAAAATCTAGAAATATCTGCAACAAAGTCTCTGGATCACCTCAGAAAGTCCATGTTTTCAGCTTTTTGCAAATGTGAAACTTTTTTCTGACATATCTGAGCGATTGTTCATGTGGAGACGCAGTTTTGGAAAATGTCCGTTTGCAATTTTACCACTAAATCTGTGAATTTACAACTTTTTTCTCCAGAATAAAAAACATTTTTCACTCAAATTTGCCATTTTTTATTAAAAAATCTGTGACTTTTTACTTGAAAATTTGCAGCTTTTTATTTATAAGATTTGCATAATTTTTCTCAAAAATTTGCTCTTTCAACTCATAATTTTGCATTTTTTTCTGAAAATTTGTGACTTAAATTTGCTCCAAAAACGGAGCATTTTTCCATGAAATTCCACAAATACAATTGTCACTTTCTATTCAAAAATTGTGAATTTTACTGATAAATTTGTAGTTTTTAATTTGTAAATCTGCAACTTTTCTTCATCAGTTTATCATGTTTTTAGTTTCTCATAAATTTGTGATTTTTATTCATTTTCAGCTTTTTTCTTCTAAATGTGCTCTTGTAAACTGGTGACGTTTTCCTCTCCAGTCTGCAGTTTTTCTGGTCAAAACGGTCAGATCTTGCGTGTGATCCAAGTGAATTTTGCCCCATTTGTGCAGCAGCTCCAAAGCTGACAGACGATGAAGGGAAGCCGTGTGGTTCTAAAGCGGTTCTTGTGGTTCTGCTGTTGTGGGCCCCGGCGGGGATGAAGTGCTGCAGAGAGACGTCTTCCTGCAGCAGGATGAGGTGCAGGATTCTCTGATGGAACATCTGAGCTCACACACACAAAACGCTGCTTAATGGCAGACGCTCAATTAGCAGCAAACTGACTGCAGAGCAGAAATCAAATCCATCCAATCATCTAAACTCCATGTCAGCAACAAAGAAAGAGGCTGAGGGACCACTGACAACTGCCAGCAGTTTTCAGTTTGTCTGAACAAATCAAAGTGAGATCAATGTGACCAGTGATGAATGTGTGACTGATGTGATATTAATGAAACATGTTTGTGTTCCCAGAGGTCAGAGGTCACAGTCTCCAGCATCCAGCTGTGTGTCCATGAGGAGTGACTGGTCCAAAGATCCTCCTCCAGTCTTCAGTGATGGACCTGGACCTTCAGAGTAAGATCACTGCTGCTGACTCTGTTCTGACTGTACTGGAACGTTTGTGACTCTGATTCCATTTTCTGTATTTTGGAAGAAAAATTCTCTGAGGTTTTCAGAGAATTGCTGAAAGTGGACTAAAAGACAGGTTGTGTGTCTCTAGCTGACTGTGTAGAAGCTAAACATCAAGTCCAGAGAAGCTTGAAGTTTGCCTCCACCATTTACTGCACATCCTCCATCTTCTGTTTTCTCTCACTGTCATGATCCAGTAAAGACTGAACTTCCTGAACTAACCTGGAGATCAAAGGGAACCAGGACAAGATGATTCTGAAATGTGAAAGATCCAAATAATCTCAATCTGGAGCTGTGAGGGAGCAGAATAAATCTGCTGATTTCACATTGTCTGTTTGAAGTCATGCAGCTTTGTATCAATTAAGATGGAAATGATCATGGAAATGATTAGATTCATGTGTTCTTGATCATGAATGTTTGAAACTGGATAAACTGGGCAGAACTTTTGCTGAAACTCAGAAAAGCTGTTCAGGAATAATTCAGATGAAGACCTTCATCACTGGCAGATCCATCAGTGTGATGAGAGGCTGAATTTATTGATTGATTTAAACTGGATTTAAACAGGAAGTCCCTTGAGATCTCATCTCTTTTTTGATGGACACCTGGTCACACCAGTACAGAGAACAACAGGACGACACCAGTCAGCACATCTAAAACTATTAAAAAACAATAAAAACAGGTTAACAAATACATCAAAACCAATAAAAACGTGACTCAAATTTAAAAATCCAGGAGAGGAAAAGCATTTCCATTCCTCTATCATACGTCTCCTGATCAAGGTTTTAGATCTGTTGATGCTGCATTCAGACAGACAAGTAGGTCCACTTTCACTTTTCTCTGGGACCATCTGAGCTTCTGCAAAGTGACGTGAAAAATGTGCTGAGTCATCAAAGTGTTTTAGTGATGAAGAACTGTGTTGACAGAGGGAGGAAGAGGAGCGGTGTTCCTGTGGAGGAGCAGCTGTCCTGCTGTTCTTTGTGTCAGCACGTCCTGAAGGATCCAGTCTCTACCAGCTGTGGACACTGGTTCTGCAGACAGTGCATCTCCTCATACTGGGACCAGTCTGCTTCATCAGGATCCTCCTCCTGTCCCCAGTGTGGACAAAGATCCAAAACTGGTGAGAGTGTAAAAATCTTCAGATTTCTGGACACATCCAGTCTTGGAACAGAATCTTTCTCCATAGTTTAGATGTTCAGATGTTTTTGTGTTTCTGTGACTTTGTTGTTTTCTCAGCAGATGTTGGTCTGCAGGAGGTTTTAGATGAACATCAGATCAGTCTGAGGAGGAGATGTGAACGTGTGACTGAAGGAAGTGATGAAACAGGAAGTGGAACCCTCCTCAACAGGATCTACACTGAGCTCTACATCACAGAGGGACAGAGTGAAGAGGTTCAGATCCAACATGAGGTGAAGCAGCTGGAGACAGCTTCCAAGATGGACTCCCTCCATGACACTCCAATCAGGTGCCACGACATCTTTAAAGCCTTTCCTGACCAACAGAGACCCATCAGAGTGGTTCTGAGCAGCGGCGTGGCTGGTGTTGGAAAAACCTTCTCAGTGCTGAAGTTCACTCTGGACTGGGCAGAGGGCTTGGAGAACCAACATGTCAGTGTGGTGATTGTGCTTCCATTCAGGGAGCTGAACCTGATCAGAGATGAGCAGTACAGTCTTCTGGAGCTGCTCCATGTTTTCTATCCAACATTACAGAAGGTCACAGCAGAGAAGCTCGCCGTCTGCAAACTTTTGTTCATCTTTGATGGCCTGGATGAAAGCAGACTTTCATTGGATTTCACCAACAGGAAACTCATGTCTGATGTCACACAGAGGTCATCAGTCAGAGAGCTGCTGACAAACCTCATCCAGGGGAATCTGCTTCCCTCAGCTCTCATCTGGATAACTTCCAGACCTGCAGCAGCCAGTCAGATCCCTCCTGCATGTGTGGACAGGATGACAGAAGTACGAGGCTTCACTGATGACCAGAAGGAGGAGTACTTCAGGAGGAGATTCAGTGATGAAGAGCTGGCCAGCAGAATCATCTCCCACATGAAGATGTCCAGGAGCCTCCACATCATGTGTGGAATCCCAGTCTTCTGCTGGATCACTGCTACAGTTCTGGAGCACATGTTGACTACAGAGCAGAGAGGAGAGCTGCCCAAGACCCTGACTGACATGTACTCACACTTCCTGCTGGTCCACACAAAGAGGAAGAAGAACAAGTAGTAGTAGTAGTAGATTAGTTTATTTGACAGGGACAGTGCAATAAACATAGACAATTAATCAAAGACAATCAATCTGATGTGTTGCACATAGAGTGTATAGCTATTAGCTAATTTGCAACTCTTGTCCCTGGATGGGCTTTAGAAAAAAGAATCAAGATAAAAATATACACAATAACCACATACATCAATGCAGAAAAATTATAAATACACAATTATAAATATTATAAATATTATAAATACACAAATATAACAGCCTGACTCACCTTTAACATAAATATTATAAATACACAAATATAACAGCCTGACTCACATTTAACACATATAACATAACTCACATTTGCCTATTTCAGGCCTTCCTCCCTCCGTCACTCACTATAAACAAACACATTTATTCCTTCCCTTCATTCACTCTCACTTTGCAGACAAATAATTCATACATGAGTACATTCTTGTTTATTTTTCAGCCAGTTTTTAACATTTTTAGTGAATGTTTTAAAGTCCGTTATTATTTTAATTTCATTTGGCATTGTGTTCCAGATGTAACTGCCCTTTATAGAGAAAGCTGTTTGTCCAAATGTGGTTCTGCGGTGGAATATTTTACAGTTATTGTTAACAGAACTCCTGGTGGCTCTGCTGCTGTCCTGTCTTTGGACGAAACCAGCAAGTGGCTCGGGTGCTGATTTATGGAAACATTTGAACGTTAATTTCAGAAGACAGAGGTCAATGAAGCTCTCAAAACTCAATAGGTTGTATTTTTTTAAAACATTACAGTGATGCCACCTAATGGGCTTTTTGTCCAAGATTTTTAGGGTTTGATTATATAATGAACCTATATGTCTTATTGTGGAAGGGGCTGCTTGAGCCCAGACTGTCAAACAGTATGATATATGAGAAAAAACCATAGAATGCATATACAGTGCAGCTGCTTCGTAAGGTATGTAATATCTAATTAATTTAAAGCAGTTCAGATTTTTTTTACTGTTTTTGAAATTTTCTTTATATGAAGATTAAATTTGAGTTGAGGATCTAGTACAATGCCAAGGTATTTGAATTCTGTAGCTAAACTGATGTCATGATCATGTATATTAACTTTAAAATGTTGCAGGTTACATTTTTTGATTGAAAAGCACATTGAGACTGTTTTCTGAAGGTTCAGCAATAGATGGTTCTTGAGGAGCCACTCTTGGACATCAACCATACTTGTAGACAGTACATCTGCAGCCTGTGCTGGAGTCTTGGCAGCTGTGTAAATAACTGCATCATCTGCATAAAGTTGGCATGTTGCAGCTGAGCAGTGTAACGGCAAGTCATTAATAAAAATGCTGAAAAGTAAAGGACCAAGAATGGACCCTTGTGGGATACCCATGCGGTTGTTTAAAAATGAGGATTTATCCTGGTGAACTTTTACACACTGTTCTCTATTCTGGAGATAAGATGCAAACCATTCTAATGTATTTGGGGAGAAGTTAAAAGATACCATTTTGGATAAAAGCAAACTGTGGTTTACAGTATCGAAAGCCTTTTTGAGATCTAGAAAAACAGCTCCTACCACATTACCCCTGTCCAAGGACTGTTTGACGTTTTCAATAAGGCAACAATTTGCTGTTTCTGTTGAGTATCCTGGTCTAAAACCAAATTGATGTGGATGAAGAAGTTGACTGTCTTGTAAGTAGTCTATCAGCTGTGTAGCTACAACTTTTTCAAGAACCTTAGATAGGACTGGTAAGATAGAGATTGGGCGGTAATTGCATATATCGTCTTTACTGCCTGATTTATGAACTGGTATGACGACAGCTTTTTTCCAGCCAGATGGAAATGTACTAGACCTAATGGAGAGATTAATGAGATGAGTCAGTGGTTTGATTAATATTTTGCTGTGCATTTTGAGAAAGGAGGTGCTCATATTGTAGATATCACTAGTTTTTGAGTTTGACAGTGTTTTAACAATACCAGCAATTAACTTCTCATTTACCTCATCGATGTGAAAAGTATCTGTTGGGAGTATGGAATTTGTGTTGTTGAGCACATTTGGCAGCACAAAAATTTTTGTTAAGTCTTCCACAGAGCCCACAAAGTGTGAATTAAATTCATTTGCCAAAGTAGCCTTGTCACTGACGGTCTTGCCATTGATTCTAAGTTCCTTTACCCCCTTCTGATCGTTTTTTTTATTAGTTAAGTTATTTAAATGCCTCCATAGGGAACTGTTGTTACCCTTTGCATGATCTATCAGTTTATTGTAATAAGATATTTTTGATTTTCGCAGCTCATGTACCACTTTATTTCTTAAACTTTTGTACACAAGGTGATCATTTTGTAGTTTGGAGGTTAGTGATGTTTTCAGTGCATAGTCTCGCCTCTTCATAAGTTTTCTTATTTCATTATTTAACCATGGTAGGCTAATCTTCTGTTGTCTACTTTTAATTTGCTTTGAAAATTTTTCTATAGACTTTGTGATTGTTGCAGTTATAAAATTACAACAATCATCTACTTCACATGTTGACATGAGCTGCTCCCAATTTTGATTCTCTAAGTAATGTTCAAACTCCTCATTTTTTGATTTGGGGATAATAAAATTTGATTTGTCAATATCGACTCCCCCAAAATACTGTAGTCGCTTTTTAGTAAGTTTCCTGACAGCAAGAACCATGTTATGATCTGAGAGACCAGTTACAAGATTATAGGTTCTGGTTATTCGTTCTGGTTTATTAGTAAATACCATGTCAATAAGTGTTCTGGATTGTTTGGTTATCCTGGTGGGTCCTTTGATGATTTGCTGGTAATTAAATTTAGTCATGAGGCTTTTCAGTTTTTGTTTGTCTTTTTTATCAGACCAGTTGATATTAAAGTCACCATGAATTATTGTTTCTCTGTTCTTCTCAAGTTGTTTAACCAGATCACTTAATTCATTATAAAAGGAAGAGTTGTGTGACGGTGGGTTGTACACTACTGCAATGTTGAAATTCATTACCGGAGAGAGACATACATTAACAGCTAAACATTCAAGTGAAGTATTCAAATCAACCAGTTGACATTTATATTTCTCTTTGATGTAAATTAAAACACCTCCTCCCCTCCCTACCTGCCTGTCTTTTCTAAAACACTGGTAGCCCACAATATCGATCATTTTAGTGTCTATGTTACTGTGTAGCCAGCTTTCTGAGAGACAAAGGTAGTCCAGATTTGAGTCCAACAGCAACACCGAAATCTCATCTCTTTTGGGGATTATGCTCCGTATGTTTAAATGTCCGCCGAGGATCCCCTTTGGTTTAGCCTTGGTGTCCCAAAGAACTCGTGCATGATTAACAGTTTGGAAAAATAAATGTTGTTTTTGCTTTTGTACAGCTCGGTTTTGTGCTAACCCAGTGGTCTGCTGTTTAATAGTGGCAGGTCCAGGGTTAAGGTGAATATCTCCTGCCAGAAGTAGCAGAACTAACAGAACTTTAACTGTATATCCTCTGCCATATTGTGATTTTTGCTTAACAGCCATGTTTGCCTTAATTTGGAAGTTTTTGCTCAGGGCTTTTAAAGACCACATAGAGTGTAGGGTGAGATGTCCAAGCCCAAATCCATACAGATAAAACTTTTTAACTTCACCTTTGGTTGAGTTTGTCGGAAAATCCTTCTTGTTGCAGGTCCAGACACACAAAGACAAAACGAAGAGGAAGTAGAGAAGTAGAGAAGGCTTATTAGTGGTGCCCATCAGCCCACTTTTTAATCCGGTGGCAGCCATCTTCAGTCCTTCTTGGAAAGAAGGAAAAGGAAAATCTGTGGATAGTAAAATAAATTCTGCTTATATCGCCAGAATCTGATCCGATCGTCCTCGAATCCAGCTGGGCCTCAGCTAGCCAACTAGCCCCTTCCGTTGCTGGTCTCGTTGCTCATAGTCGCCGTAACTGGTCTCCCGTCCCGCTCCTCCAACCGAGTCTCGTCACACACCGCCGCTGCCACCGAGCTCCGCTGAGGTCACGGTAAATCCTCCGCTAGGCACCGCCACCTGCCGTCGTCTGCCTGGGTGAAATCTCTGCTGAGCCCCGTCAACAAATAGCCGCTTGCCTGGTAGTATCTCCGCTGGGCCTCGCAGCTGGGCTTCGATTCAGGCTGGTGTAAGGTGGAATGACTGGCGCCAGCATTAAGCTAACTAGCGTTAGCTTAGCAATCGCTTCGGGTAGTCTCGTCGCACACCGCCGCTGCAGTCACGGTAAGTCCTCCGCTGGGCACCGCCGCCTACCGCCGTCTGCCTGGGTGAAACCTCTGCTGAGCCCCGTCAAACAAATAGCCGCCTGCCTGGTAGTATCCCCGCTGGGCCTCGCAGCTGGGCTTTGATTCAGGCTGGTGTTAGGTGGAATGGCTGGCGCCAGCATTAA
This sequence comes from Pholidichthys leucotaenia, assembly GCA_020510985.1. Classification (NCBI taxonomy): domain Eukaryota; kingdom Metazoa; phylum Chordata; class Actinopteri; order Cichliformes; family Pholidichthyidae; genus Pholidichthys; species Pholidichthys leucotaenia. The sequence goes on from JAJAQF010000044.1 coordinate 360,761, forward strand.
GCTAACTAGCGTTAGCTTAGCAATCGCTTCAGGTAGGGCACATCAGTGAATCACAAGGAAGCGCTGGAATCGCTGGTCAGTTTACTCACAGTGGCCGGATAAAAGCGATCAAAGGGGTAATCCACCGGAGGTATATCCGATCGCTGTAGGTAGTTATTTAGAGACTGGCGCCAGCATTAAGCTAACTAGTGTTAGCTTAGCAATCGCTTCAGGTAGCATTAAGCTAACTAGTGTTAGCTGAGCAATCGCTTCAGGAAGGCGCAGGAAGTCGCTGGAGAAAGGCGATTAAAGGGCAATCCAACGGAGGTGGCAATTCAGCCCGTGCGTGTTCGCCACGGGCTGAATTGCCCTGAGGGCTGTCTCATGTACCCTGAGGGACATGAGACAAGTCCACAAGAGCTGACAGAGGCTGACAGGGAAGTTCTTCTGAAGCTGGGGAGGCTGGCATTTGAACATCTGGAGAAAGGAAACATCATGTTCTACCAAGAAGACCTGGAGCAGTGTGGTCTGGAGGTCACAGAGGCCTCGGTGTACTCAGGAGTTTGTACACAGATCTTCAGAAGAGAGTGTGTGATGTTCCAGAAGCCAGTCTACTGCTTTGTTCATCTGAGTGTTCAGGAGTTTCTGGCTGCTGTCTACATGTTCAACTGTTTCACCAACAAGAAGACTGAGGTGATGGAGAACTTTCTTTGGGAGGAGGAGGAGGAGGAGGACGACGACGACGACACTTCTCCTTTGCATATTTTCCTTCAGAGAGTCATGGAGAAATCCCTGAAAAGTAAAAATGGCCACCTGGACCTGTTTGTTCGCTTCCTTCATGGTCTCTCTCTGGAGTCCAACCAGAGACTGTTAGGAGGTCTGCTGGGTCAGACAGAGAACAGTCCAGAAACCATCCAGAGAGTCATCAACAACCTGAAGGAGATGAACAGTTATGTAGTCTATGGAATCTCTCCTGACAGAAGCATCAACATCTTCCACTGTCTGATGGAGATGAACGACCTCTCAGTTCATCAGGAGATCCAAGAGTTCCTGAAGTCAGAGAACAGATCAGAGAAGAAACTCTCTGAGATCCACTGTTCAGCTCTGGCCTACATGCTGCAGATGTCAGAGGAGGTTCTGGATGAGTTGGACCTGAACAACTACAACACATCAGTTCAGGGAAAACGGAGACTGATTGCAGCTGTGAGGAACTGCAGGAAGGCTGGGTGAGTCCAGACGTGATTAACATTGTAAATCAGTGCAGATCAGTAGATCCACACAGGATTAAATCCTCGTCAGAGTTCTTCAGTTGGCTGATTATTACTGCTGACTTCATGAAACTCTGCTTTGATTGACTTTTTAACAGCTTCTAGTTTTCTGACATGGAGCTTCATACTGGGTGTCCACCAGTCTTTAAAAAGTCTCCAGTTCATTTATCTGACATTAATTTCTTAATTATCCTAAAAATAAGACTTAACCCTTCAATCTGCTTTCAAAGTTCTTCAACATGCCACAGAGATGATAAAGGTGAGAACTCTGTTTTCTTGGAGCTGAAATGCTCAGAATTGCTTTGGTTCATCTGGAGTCACTGATTTGGCTTCAGTTCATGTCAGCAAGAAAGAAATTAGTGGAGTTTGTTTCACTTTCAGAATCAGAATCAGAATCAGATTTATTGCCATTGTTCATGTAGTACACAAACTAGGAATTTGTCTCGGTGCAATGCTGCAACATTAAACATGATAAAATAAAAGAAATAAACTATACATGCAATAAAGTGTAGAATAAGAGTGAGTAATACTGGTCAGCAGTTAAAATATATTAGCGAGCAGCAGATAATGTGGAGAACCATATACTGCAGTCGGTAGTGCAGGAAGAAAACAGTGATGATCGACATGAGTCTGGTTGAGCTGCTGTACGTAGTGAACGAGAGTCAATAAGTCACTTAGTGTTCAGCAGTCTGATGGCAGAGGGGAAGAAGCTGTTCATGTGATGGGAGGTTTTAGTCTGGATGGACCGAAGTCTTCTACCTGAGGGGAGGGGGGCAAACAGTACGTGACCAGGGTGTGAGGGATCGGCTATGATCCGGCCAGCACGCCTCCGGGTCCTGGAGATGTACAGATCCTGGAGAGATGGGAGCTTGCAGCCGATCACCTTCTCAGCAGTGCGCACGACGCGCTGCAGCCTTAGTCTGTCCCTGGCAGTGGCTCCTGCGTACCACACGGTTATGGAGGTGGTGAGGATGTACTCGATGATGGCTGTGTAGAACTGCACTAACATCTTGGTGGGTAGCTTGAGCTTCCTCAGCTGCCGCAGGAAGAATATCCTCTGCTGGGCCTTTTTGATGAGGGAGCTGATGGTCGGCTCCCGCTTGAGGTCCCTGCTGATGGTGGTGCCTAGGAAGCGGAAGGAATCAGCAGTGGTGATGGGAGAGCCTGTGAGGGTGAGGGGGGGCAGAGGGGTTGTGACTTTCCTGAAGTCCACAATCATCTCCACTGTCTTCAGAGCGTTCAGCTGCAGGTTGTTGTTGTTGCACCAGGACGCCAGCTGGGCCACCTCTCTCCTGTAGGCGGACTCGTCGCCGTTGGAGATGAGCCCGATGAGGGTGGTGCCGTCCGCAAACTTGATCAACTTGACAGACTGGTGGCTGGAGGTGCAGGAGTTGGTATAAAGGGAGAAGAGTAGGGGGGAAAGTATACAGCCCTGGGGTGATCCGGTGCTGATGCTAGCAGAGTCTGAGACAGTCTTTCCCAGCCGCACATGCTGCCTCCGGTCCGTCAGGAAGTCGGTGATCCACCTGCAGAGGGAGTCAGGCACGTTGAGCAGGGACAACTTGTCCCGGAGCAGAGCGGGGCGGATGGTGTTGAATGCGGAGCTGAAGTCCACAAACAGGATCCTGGCGTAGGTTCCCGGGGAGTCCGGGTGCTGCAGGATGGAGTGGAGGGCCAGGTTGACTGCGTCGTCTACAGACCTGTTGGCTCGGTAGGCAAACTGCAGCGGGTCCAGGAGAGGGGTGGTGATGGACTTGAGGTGGGGCAGGACCAGGCGCTCAAAGGACTTCATGACTACAGAGGTGAGCGCTACAGGTCTGTAGTCATTAAGTCCAGTGATCCGTGGCTTCTTGGGGACAGGGATGATGGTGGAGGATTTGAGGCAGGTCGGCACGTGGCATAGCTTAAGGGAGGTGTTAAAAATGTCTGTGAAGACAGGAGCCAGCTCTTTCGCACAGTGTCTCAGGGTGGAGGGAGACACGTCGTCCAGACCAGGGGCCTTGCGCGGGTTCAGTCTGGAGAACTGTTTGAGCACGTCCTGCTCACTGATGACAAGGGCAGGGGGGGAGGAGGGGGGGCGCCTTTGATGAAGTAGGGATCGTGGAGACTGTGGAGCTGGAGAGAGGGGGGGAGTTGGACAGAGATGACGAGGTGTCAAAACGGGCATAATGTGGGGACAGTCTTTGACAAAGGGCTTTGTCATCCTGACCTTTAGGAGCCTGAGGCCGATAGTTGGTGATCTGCCTCAGTCCTCTCCACACAGAAGCAGAGTCATTAGCAGTGAACTGCTGCTGGAGTCTCTCAGAATACACAGATTTAGCTCTCCTCAGCTCTCTGTTAAACCGATATTTAACCTCCCTGTAGCAGTCCCTGTCTCCACTTTTCAGCGCTGCTTCCTTCTCCTTCCTGATCTGTCTGAGCTTAGCTGTGAACCAGGGCTTGTCATTAGAGTACCTCACCCTGGTGTGCGATGGAAGAATGCTCTCCTCACAAAAGTGGATATAAGAGTTCACAGTGTCCGTGTATTCATCCAGATCATGCGTGGCTCCTTTAAACATGCCCCAGTCAGTTATTTCCATGCACGTTTCCAGCTTCTCCTCAGCTTCACTGGTCCATTTCTTCGTAGTGCTCACAACAGGTTTAGTGAGCTTCAATCTCTGTCTGTATGTGGGAATGAGGTGGACCATCACGTGATCAGATAATCCCAGCGCAGCGCGGGGAACAGCGCGATATGCGTCTTTCACTGTGGTGTAACAGTGATCCAGCGTGTTTTTTCCTCTGGTGGGGCATTTAATAAACTGTTTGTAGCGGGGGAGATCGTGGCTCAGATTGCTCTGGTTAAAGTCGCCAACCACAATAACCAGAGAGTCCGGGAAAGTCCACTCCGTATGTTGAATGTGATCTGCGAGCGCGCGCTGAGCTTCGCGCGTGTCCGCGTCGGGAGGGACGTACACAGCGGCCAGGATGAATGAGGCGAACTCCCGCGGGGAATAAAATGGCTTGCAGTTAATAAAAAGAAATTCCAGGGCGGGAGAACAGTGTTTGGAAATTACCGTTACATCAGAGCACCAGCTGCTGTTGATGTAAAAGCAGACTCCGCCTCCTGTGGTCTTGCCGGAGAGCTCTGTGTCACAATCAGCACGAAACAGCTGAAATCCCTCGAGGCGCAGCGCGCTGTCCGGTGTATTTTCCCTGAGCCAGGTCTCAGTAAAACAGAGGGCAGCCGAGGAAGAGAGGTCCTTAAAACGCATCAGCAGTCTCAGTTCATCTACCTTGTTAGAGAGAGAGTTGGTATTGGACAGAAATATGCCAGGCAAAGCCGTGCGCGTGCCTCTCCTGCGAAGCCGGACGAGAGCGCCCGCTCGTCTTCCTCTCTTTCGCCGTCTCACTTTTCGAGCCAAGCAATGAACCAGATCGGCGGCAGGAGCTAAAAAAACTGGGAGTAGGTCCGTGGGAGTGAAAGTCCTGATATTTAGAAGTTCTTCACGGGTATAAGAGCTCGCAGACACACAATTGACAAACAAAAACAAACAAAGGGCACAGCGAAGCACCATGGCGACCACTGTGGGCGCCATCTTGGATCACTTTACAGCTTTTTAAAATACATTTCCAACTTTTCCTTGAACATTTGCAGCTTTTCTTCTTTTCTCATTAATTTACCTTTTTCTCATAAATGTGAACCTTCTTCTGTAAATTTATGACTCTTTAAATTATAACTTTTCTTGTGAATTTCTGACTTTTCATGTCATTTTGCTAAATTTCCTTTTAATTTTGTCACATTTTTCTCAGTAATTTGCAGTTTTTCCTGCTGGTTTCTGAGGTTTTTTCATGTGAATTTGCAGCTTTTTCTCAGTTTCCAGCTTTTCTCTCAAAAATGTGAGAGTTTTGTCTGAAATTTCAGCATTTTTCCCATGAGGCTGCAGCATGTGGCTGTGCTGTAGGGTTTAGTTTCAAGTCTTTTGCACTAGATTTGACTTCTTTTGATTTTCCTTCTTGTCTTCTTCTCTGGGCTGCTCCCTTCAGGGGTCTCCACAGAGGATCATCTGCCTCCATCTCACCCTATCCTTCATCTTCCTCTGGACCACCAACCATCTCCATGTCCTCCTTCACTACATCCATCAATCTTCTCTGTGCTCTTCCTCTTTGCGTCCTGCCTGGCAGCTCCATCTTCAACGTCCTTTGTCCAATATTTGTCCATTTTTTAGCTTAGGTTAACTGGTGGTTCTCCATTGGCTGTAGGTGTCTGTCTGTCTGAAGGCCACAGAATAGAAGCTGAAGATGACTAGTAGTTAAAACACTGTGAGTGGTAACTCAGACTAGAAAAGCTCTCTAGACACCCAGGTCCATCACTGACAGGCTGTGGACATTATGGAAGCCTAGATGGAACATTTTCCCTCCTTCATGTGCAGATTCAAGCCAAACCCAGATTGCCATTAAAAGTCTGCAGGTGTGAGAGAGACTGAAGAGAATCATGGTGTCATGTCAACCACTGTAAGATGAGATGAACTGAAGCTCAGATGAGAAGATCACATGTTCATCACTTTATGACGTCACTCTGCTTTGAATCCCATTCACTCTGTCTTCACATTGTCTGCAGGGACCCATGAAATCCACTCCAGTTTAACTCATTACTTTTTCATCTTTGACTCATTCTAGTTTCCATGTAGATTTTTAATGAATTCTGTCTTTTATGCAGAAGTTAGAAGTAATGAAGCACAAAAAACTTTGAGGTAATTCAGTAGAATTTTCAGGTTTCTGGACTTGAGTATTGATGTATTTTTCTGTGAAGTTTGACTTTTTCTTCCTTCATTTTAACACAAATGTCTGTTCTTTTTACTCCTTATATTTTCATAACAGTCCGTTTACTTTAGTTTTAATGCATTTGAGAGAAGTGATTATTAATGTATTTTATAATTTCTTCAGCATCACTAAGCATCAGTGGACTTTCTGCCCACATGAAGACAGATTTCAGCATCAATGCTGGACAGTAGCAGCAGCTGGTGATTGGTGGACAGGTAGATCACACAGCAGAGATGGAGAGACGTCACAAGATGATGTGAAATGTGAAGAATTTCCAGGCTGATTTCTGCCGTCAGCAGGGCCACCACACCAGAATCAGAATCAGAATCAGAATCAGAATCAGAATCAGATTTATTGCCATTGTTCATGTAGTACACAAACTAGGAATTTGTCTCGGTGCAATGCTGCAACATTAAACATGATAAAATAAAAGAAATAAACTATACATGCAATAAAGTGTAGAATAAGAGTAAGTGATACTGGTCAGCAGTTAAAATATATTTTAGTGTTCAGCAGTCTGATGGCAGAGGGGAAGAAGCTGTTCATGTGACGGGAGGTTTTAGTCTGGATGGACCGAAGTCTTCTACCTGAGGGGAGGGGGGCAAACAGTACGTGACCAGGGTGTGAGGGATCGGCTATGATCCGGCCAGCACGCCTCCGGGTCCTGGAGATGTACAGATCCTGGAGAGATGGGAGCTTGCAGCCGATCACCTTCTCAGCAGTGCGCACGACGCGCTGCAGCCTTAGTCTGTCCCTGGCAGTGGCTCCTGCGTACCACACGGTTATGGAGGTGGTGAGGATGTACTCGATGATGGCTGTGTAGAACTGCACTAACATCTTGGTGGGTAGCTTGAGCTTCCTCAGCTGCCGCAGGAAGAACATCCTCTGCTGGGCTTTTTTGATGAGTGAGCTGATGGTCGGCTCCCATTTGAGGTCCCTGGTGATGGTAGTGCCTAGGAAGCGGAAGGAATCAGCAGTGGTGATGGGAGAGCCTGTGAGGGTGAGGGGGGGCAGAGGGGTTGTGACTTTCCTGAAGTCTACAATCATCTCCACTGTCTTCAGAGCGTTCAGCTGCAGGTTGTTGTTGTTGCACCAGGACGCCAGCTGGGCCACCTCTCTCCTGTAGGCGGACTCGTCGCCGTTGGAGATGAGCCCGATGAGGGTGGTGTCGTCCGCAAACTTGATCAACTTGACAGACTGGTGGCTGGAGGTGCAGGAGTTGGTATAAAGGGAGAAGAGTAGGGGGGAAAGTACACAGCCCTGGGGTGATCCGGTGCTGATGCTAGTAGAGTCTAAGACAGTCTTTCCCAGCCGCACATGCTGCCTCCGGTCCGTCAGGAAGTCGGTGATCCACCTGCAGAGGGAGTCAGGCACGTTGAGCAGGGACAGCTTGTCCCGGAGCAGAGCGGGGCGGATGGTGTTGAATGCGGAGCTGAAGTCCACAAACAGGATCCTGGCGTAGGTTCCCGGGGAGTCCAGGTGCTGCAGGATGGAGTGGAGGGCCAGGTTGACTGCGTCGTCTACAGACCTGTTGGCTCGGTAGGCAAACTGCAGCGGGTCCAGGAGAGGGGTGGTGATGGACTTGAGGTGGGGCAGGACCAGGCGCTCAAAGGACTTCATGACTACAGAGGTGAGCGCTACAGGTCTGTAGTCATTATGTCCAGTGATCCGTGGCTTCTTGGGGACAGGGATGATGGTGGAGGATTTGAGGCAGGTCGGCACGTGGCATAGCTTAAGGGAGGAGTTAAAAATGTCTGTGAAGACAGGAGCCAGCTGTTTCGCACAGTGTCTCAGGGTGGAGGGAGACACGCCGTCCGGACCGGGGGCCTTGCGCGGGTTCAGTCTGGAGAACTGTTTGAGCACGTCCTGCTCACTGATGACAAGGGCAGGGGGGGAGGAGGGGGGGGTGCCTTTAATGAAGTAGGGATTGTGGAGGCTGTGGAGCTGGAGGGAGGGGGGGAGTTGGACACAGATGACGAGGTGTCAAAACGGGCATAGTGTTGGGACAGTCTTTGACAAAGGGCTTTGTCATCCTGACCTTTAGGAGCCTGAGGCCGATAGTTGGTGATCTGCCTCAGTCCTCTCCACACAGAAGCCGAATCATTAGCAGTGAACTGCTGCTGGAGTCTCTCAGAATACACAGATTTAGCCCTCTTCAGCTCTCTGTTAAACCGATATTTAATCTCCCTGTAGCAGTCCCTGTCTCCACTTTTCAGCGCTGCTTCCTTCTCCTTCCTGATCTGTCTGAGCTTAGCTGTGAACCAGGGTTTGTCATTAGAGTAACTCACCCTGGTGCGTGATGGAAGAATGTCCTCTTCACAAAAGTGGATATATGAGTTCACAGTGTCCGTATATTCATCCAGATCATGCGTGGCTCGTTTAAACATGCCCCAGTCAGATATTTCCATGCACGTTTCCAGCTTCTCCTCAGCTTCACTGGTCCGTTTCTTCGTAGTGCTCACAACAGGTTTAGTGAGCTTCAATCTCTGTCTGTATGTGGGAATGAGGTGAACCAAACTCCTTCTCAGAACGTCCCCGTCCACAGGAGCTGATAAAACAGGCTGGAATGATCTAGAAGACTTAGCTGTCGCATTGAAACCCACTGCTGAGGTCGTCCATCGTTACTGTGGAGAAACAAAGGACAGCAGTTAGAACAGCATCACATCTGACACAAACTGATTTTCTGGAGTTTTAGGATTTTTCTGAAGTGAAAATATGTTTTTCTAACCAAAATACTTGTAAATAACAAAAATAGTCAGTATGCCGCGTCACATTTTCTGGTTCTCCACACGTTTCTATCATGTCTGCAGTAGATCTTCACTCAGTCTTTTTCCAGACGGGATGGTCAGGAGAAAGTTCTGAAGAGGCTCAAAGTTGTGGAGAACCCTTCCCGTCCATGTCCTTCCATGGGGTTTTACTCCATCATCATCAGTGTCAACAACGTCCATTCAGTTCCCACTCAGTTTTAGCCCGTTCTGTCAGGTTTTCCAGAACCTACGGAGAACTTCCTCAGTGTGACGCCTGTTATGTATGTAAACATACAGAACCATTTCCTCTCAGCTGATCCGTGTGCCATCAGTGTCAACAAGCTGTTTAGCTTCTATATCAGTGAAGAAATGCTGAAACGTTGCGTGGCGGCTGGGTGTTCTAATTGCTCCAGTGAACATAGAAGCCTGTTCTCATTCCCAAAAGATCCAGATCTTCTTAAAAATGGGCGAAGCAAGAACAGAGAACAAGGGACAAATGGCACCAACACCATCTTCTGTCCTCTGTAGCCATCATTTCACTGCAGACAGTTTTGAGGAGGCGCCGCTATACAGGAATCTTTAGGCTTGAAAGTTCGTTACAGATGGGTTCTAAAACCGACTGCCATACCTACGGTTTTCAAAGGAAAACCCACAGCTCAAGACGATATCAACATATCAAAACAGCAGAGAAGCAACAGAGTCAAAACTCGCCCAGAAAAGACTTTGTCTCATTGATTTTTTTCCACATAAGGTGATCGTGATTTTATTGTATTTTTTTCCGCTGAAAGTAAAATCCTCCCCTATGAATGTTGAAGCCGAGTGTTGACTTTACTCCAGATGGAACGACTTTGTGTTAAAAACGTTATATTACTTTTTCAGTTTTCATGTTTATAAATCTCATTGCCTTCCGAAACTGAATATCTGAGCATGTTTTTTATTTCCCCGACCAGCCGATGGGGGAAATTTAGATCTATCTGTATATCACCATTCAGTGTTTGGAGGCGACCGATGTCCATCTCTAACCCTTCACCGTCGGACCTTCATCCTCTGAAACGTGCGAGTCATCGTCGCTTCCTGAACGACATGGTTCAGATAAATAGGGCTGCAGTCCTTCGTTAGAACCAACTCACTCTTCTTCATCACTCCATCCTGCTTCTTCCTCAAAAACGATCAACAAATTGCTCAAATCTTCGCTGGAATCGCTCACAACTTCTTCCGCTTCAGTGGACTCAGCCATGCTTGTTTACATCTTTGGTTCACCTCATTACGTCACAAAATGGCGGCGGCGTTTGACCCAATTTGGACAAACGATCATCGCAATCGTCTGCATCACGATGTAATTTATGGTAGTATATGGAAACAACATTTTATTGAATGTTTTTGTCTCCACAGAATGAAAACACAGAAGTTCTTCTTTCTAATGATGTCTTGGTTGAATGATGTCACAGACGCTTTAAAGTGCTGATGACACGTTTTTGACTTCCTCTAATTTGTTTTACTTTTAGTGACACGGCTTCATTTTATTTTGTTTCTTGTTCCTTCCCAGCGGCAGAATAACCCACTCTGCCCTGTAGGGGGCGCTGGTAGTCTACCCGGCCCCCCAGCCTTGGTAGTGTGAGTGGACAGGTATTTTATTTCTTTTTGTACATATGTTTTTGATTAGTGCTCGTGTCGGGGGACAAATTTGGGAGGGTTATTTGTATGCCTGGCATTTTTTTTGAGGGGGCGCGGGATGTTTTGTCTGTATTGAGGCTGGTATTAGTAAGATAGCGGCCGGGTTGGTCATGGGAAAGGCCAGGGTGGCTACTACCGGTTTCCGCTGGTGACGCCGCCCAGGGTATAAAAGAGTGGGCGGAAGAGGCTCTGTCTCTTTCGTGGTGGAGCCACCTGGCATGCAGGCGAGTGCCGTAAGCCTGATGTATATAGTTATAGAGTTCCTGAATCAACCCTGTTAACCGAGTTCTGACTCACTCGTCATTCTCTGAATTATGGACACAACAAGGTCACTCGGCACCATGAGTAGCCTAGCCCATTTAGCGGTGCTACTTGTGTGCTCCACAAGCTGGTCACGTACCAATTCATCTTCCAGTGGCCCAAAACGACACTCGCTAGCTAACTGCCTCAAGTCGGTGACAAACTGATGTATAGGCTCACCTACACATTGATGTTGCTGCTGAAAGAGAATCCTCCAGACAGTCACGCTGTCCGGGGTGTGAAAGTGGCTTACTAGCAGCTCCATGACATCTTCAGAAGAGTCCGAAGCCCCGAGTGAGCGCAGGACACACTGGTCCTCAATCCCGAGGTTGTGAACAAGTAGCGCACGTGCTCTTAACTTGTCGAGCTTACCCAGGTCGAGTGCGGTGATGTAGGTCTGGAAAGCTTCAAACCATCTCAGCCACAGAACAGGCAGCTCTGCCGGGAGCTCCAGGAAGGGGTGAAGTGGTGTAATTCAGGCCTCCATTAGTTAATCCTCGATGGCCAAATGTTCTGTATGTAAAACACCTGTGAAAGGATGAGGCCTGGTGACTGGAGCAGCTCAGCTTTATTGAACCATGTTTCTATAACGGACACACAGTAGACACCAGGCAGAGGGCACCGGTCCAAGAGACCGTGGAATGGATGCCCTCTGCTGTTTATAGGGCGGTGCAGTGGCGGAACAGGAAGTGGCCGCTACTGCACCGCACTTCACAGTAAAGGTGTCAAACCCCAACACCACAGCGCCCCCTTAGATATGAGGTGTGTACTGCACTGTATTGGTCATAACAATGAGAAGATATGATGCTGACACTGAAAACTGATTTCCACATTGGAGCAAATGTAATGTTGATGAATTTATTTTGTCCTCAGAATGGTTTAATAGTCTAAACATTATATTAATGACATGAGGTTCAGTCAGTGTTAAACACCCAGTAGAAATGTCTTTCAGTCAGATTCTAGAGAGATAAATAGATTCATTTTGATTCTTGAAGCACTGAAATCCATTTCTGAGCATGTAGACTTGACTCCTTTTATTAGAATAAAGACACTGAATCAGTATTTCTACTTTAACCCAGATTTTGTTCCCAAAACTCTCTGTCCTCCGACCTCAGCAATGATTGTGAACTTTTCCCACCTCTGGTTTGATGATGGAACCACACTGGGTCACCTGAAGAGTCAAGAATCTGGTGGTGGAGGAAAAAATCAGCTGTTCAGAAAGAAAACATCCATCATTTAATGGAGATTCATAAATAACAAAAACATAAAAAGTTCTTCCACAGAACATTCAGTGAGTTTTGAAGTGCTGAGAAAAGTTCATGGTCATATAATTCTATAGAAAAACACTCCATTGTTTTAGTCAAATAAATTGCCTCACATTTGATGTTCAAATCAAACCAAACAGTAGAAGAATCCTGAATAATCCTCTGAATGTTTGAAATCAAACCAGAACAAAAACAGCAGCCCTGACTGCTCACATTTATCACTGAGAAGCTGAGGAAAAAGCAGCAAATCACCTGAACTGAACAGAACTGGCAACCCACCTGAGTCAGCGAAGCAGGTCCACCCAGACAGCTGACGTCATAGATCTTCTTCATAGATTCTGTGGTTCCTCTGTGTTCTCCACATCACTGACATCATAGGGTCCTGGTTCTGTTTTACAAGAACTCTTTTATATTTTCTCTCATCACAGACTGAGGAACTGTGGACTCTCAGAGACTCACTGTGAAGTTGTGGCCTCAGCTCTGAAGTCTAACCCCTCACATCTGACACAGCTGGACATGAGTGAAAACTGGGACCTGAAGGATTCAGGAGTGAAGGTTCTGTGTTCTGGACTGGAGAGTCCAAACTGTCGACTGGAGGTTCTGAGGTCAGTTCACTGATGGAGCTGTTGATGTTTTTCTCTGTTTCACAGCTTTGATTGATGCTACAAACTCTTATGAATCAATAAATCTCAGGATTTTTCTGAGCACAAACTCCAGATTCAAAGATTTTCTTGTCAATACTACTATACGTACAAGACATACAGGAGAACTGAAATGGCGTTTCTCTCTCTCTTCATTGGTGTGCAGAATAGAAAAGGAAAAGGAATCAGGCTGGAAAAAAGGAAACAGCAGCAGCAGTCTAACATATACAATATGTACAGTAATGCAACCTATGGTGCAAATGGTGACAAGAAAGAGCCAGAACTGCTATAGTGCAACTAGAGATCAAGGATCAACGATGATCAAACCCAGCAATCCTATATGCAGACAACTAGAGCTGAATGCCATAGTTGCAGTTCAATGCGGTAGTGTAGGAGCAGATAGGAACAGAGAGGAGTGCACGTGATCAGTGTTGCAGTGACACACAGCAGCAGATATGGCATTTGTGCAAATGGTTGCAGTTAATCAGAATCAGAATCAGAATCAGAATCAGAATCAGAATCAGCTTTATTGGCCAAGTATGCACAACACATACAAGGAATTTGACTTTGGCTAAAAACTTGCTCTCGTTGTTCAGGTGAAGGATTTAAATAAGGATTCAATGACAACCACAGTATGTACAGTAAATTACAGTCTGTCCACGTTTCTATAAAAGGATGCAAATATATACAGGAATATATGCAGTTATTTACTCGGACTAACCACACTTTGCAGAAATATATGAAAAAATATACAATCACACAGTATTTCAATGTGGACTCAGATTCAGTGATATAATGTGAATGAAGTAAAAAGCAGTGTGAGAGTTATGTGCAATGTAATAATGGATGAAAAGTCATGAGTACAGCAACAGGTAGGACTAGGTGAATGTTAGGAGTTCATCAGAGTGATGGCTTGAGGAAAGAAACTGTTCCTGTGACGGGTGGTTTTGACCTTCAGTGATCTGTAACGACGACCAGAAGATAGAAGTTCAAACAGTTTGTGGCCAGGGTGTGATGGGTCAGCACAGATGTTTCCCGCCCGTTTCCTGGTTATGGACCGATATAAGTTCTCAATGGAGGGTAGGTCGGTACCAATGATCCTCTCCGCAGACTTAATGATCCGCTGCAGTCTGGTCTTGTCCTGTTTAATGTGCAGAGACATACAGCAGCAAAAGTGTTCCTGTTGGTGTGCCAGTCTTCCTGTGCCCACAGCTGAGGTAGTTATTATGCGGGTGATTGTGTTACTGTCCGGGGGGAGGAAGTGCTCAGAGTTCAGGGTCCTGATGGCCTGATGAACGAAGCTGTTCAGCAGTCTTGTGGAGCAGGCCAGGAGGCTCCGGTACCTTTTCCCTGAGGGCAGGGGGCTGAAGAGGGAGTGTGAGGGGTGGGAGGTGTCGCCTGTGATGCTGATGGCTCTGCGGGTGAGGTAGATCTCTGAGAGGGGGGGCAGAGGGGCCCCGATGATCTTGCTGGCTGCTTCCACTGTGCGTTGTCAATCATGTACCATAGAACAAAATGACGTTTCTCCTCTACAATGTTAATCACATGTAGAATCAGAGGGTCTCTGCCATGCAAGGCACCGCCACAAACAACTTCTCCTTCCCCCATTCTATTACGCTGAGCACCAGGCTAGAAGGCGGGAAGTCCCATTTTTATATGGTCTTTGGTATGACCCGGCAGGGATTTGAACCCACGACCTCCTGGTTGTGGGGTGGATGCTCTATCAACTGGGCCACCACTCCGGGGAGGGTCTGTCTGCATTCTTCTGAGTTGTGTCCAGCAGGTCCAGCAACTTGTCTCCTCCTGTAGCAAAGTCTCCATGTTGATCTGGGTTTGGTAGGAGGGCCTTTAAACCTGCATGGTTGAAGTCTCCTGCTGGGATGAGGAATCCATCTGGATCTGCTGTCTGTGTCTCACTCATGGCCTGATAGAGTCTTTCACTGCTTTTCTCCTCTCGCCGGTGCTGATGGGTGGGTCATACACGGCGGCTAGCAGGACAGATGAAAATTCTCTGGGCATGTAGAAGGGTCTGCACTTGAGGATTATAAACTCCACCAGCGGAGAAGAGCGCTTGTGTCCCACAGTTGGATCTTTGCACCAAGCATCACTGATGGAAACACACATGCCTCCACCCCGGGTTTTCCCTCCTACCGTTAGCATTCTGTCACTACGATAGCATGGTAGCCCAGCTAACTGAATGGCAGAGTCTGCTGTATTGTCATTTTGCCACGTTTCCGTAAAGATAAAACACAGCAGTTCCGCGCATCATGTCGTGTAGATCTCAGGAGCTGTATGTGGTCTATTTTGTTATCAAGTGAGCGGACGTTGGCCACAATCAATGCAGGAATCGGAAGTCTGTGTGGGCTAGCGGCTAGCCTCGTTCGGATACCTCCACATGTACCTCTCTTTGGTCTCCGGTCACACCGTCTACAGCGCCTCCATTTGGGACGAGGCGCGGCACTGGAGTCCGAGGGTGTGGAGGACTGGCGGAGAATGCCGAGGCCACGGAGCTGCTCTGTGACACTTCTGTCCAAGACGTGATGTTTGGTCGTATTTCTGATCTCCAGAAGGCTGTGGCGACTGTAGCTTGTGCGCAGCATCATATATGTACATTAAAGAGTTTAAACAACAAAAACAGGAAGAGAGAAGAGAGGCCGCTGCGTGTTCACGCGCCACCTAGTGGTAACAGATGCAGTTTCAGTGTTTTCAGAAATGTTGGATCTTTCCAACCAGTTTTTCCTTTTGGCTCCAAACAGAAGTGAAAGACTTGATCAGCGTTGATTTAAAGGCTGACAGAAGTGGAGTCCTGATGGGAGATGATTGACAGGACAGTTTGTCAGCCTCCACAGGTTCATGTTGTGTCCATCAGTCAGTGAAGATGAAGTCAGGACTGGTGAGGCTGGAGAGTGTGTGAGGGGTGTGAATGAGGCTGTTGAAGATCTGATGGTAGCAGAGAAAAACAGGCTGCAGAGACTTGGAGCTTCTGTGGAAACAGAGAGACGCTGAGAGGAAGAAAAGACAGAGGTGACTGTAGCAGCTGATGAAGGTGAAGTCAGGACGTGTGATGATGGTGGTGGTGTCAGAAGCTGCTGCGGCTGCTCCAGAGACGAGCCACACAGCTGCTGTGCTGAGGTGTTAAAGCAGAGGAAGAAAGAGCAGCCTGACACAGGCCCAGACGTGACCAGAGAGCAGCGTTCAGGGTCTGTGGAGCATTGAGACACCAGCTGGACAAGAGACGCCACTCTGATGGACGAGCACAGAAACGGCACGTTTGTCCTGGAAAGAGGAGAGATTTGCAGGAAAAGGGCAACATTATCAGGAGAACCCACAGATTTACAAGAAATGGCACCAAGTTTCTGAGAACAAAGTGGAAGTTTCATTAGGAAAATGTCACAAATCTACGTGAAATATGCAGACTTTTTGACATGAAAAAGAGAGAAAATGAACAAAAAAGTGACAAATTTATGACAAAATAAAACATTTAGGCCAAAACTGTCTCTTTTTTTTCAAAAACTATGATTTTAATCCAAAACCACGCTGACAAATCTGAACCCTTGATCCTTTCTTCGTGCCACGATGGGGAAATTGCAGGGCGTCCACATGAGTGGATGAGGCAGCCACTGGTGCGGCGCCCAACCCTTTCACCATTCACTCACACATTCACACCTGGGGCCACTTTAGAGGCTCCAATGAACCCAAGCTGCAGGTTTTTGGCTGTGGGAGGAAAGCAGAGAAATGCCGGAGTAAAGCCACGCAGACACGGGGAGAACATGCAGACTCCACACAGATCACTGCTGGTCAGGGGCTGGGATGGAACCCAGGATCCCCCGGCCAAGGGGGAGTTGCTGTGCTGCCGCAGTGCTAACCACTGCGCCACCGCGCCGCCCACATGGGAAAAAAGAAACATTTCAATTTTAGATGGAAAAAGTCACAAATTTATGTGAAAATGGCTGAAAATTTGCCTGTAAAAGGCAACAAATTTGAAAAGAAAAATGTAACCAACTTAAGTATAAATGCAGAAAATGTATGAAAACAGTATCAGATATTTTGGAGAAAAGTTTCAGTTTAATGAGGAAAACCTGCCCACAAACTGGCAACAAAAATTGCCAAAAGCTCAAACAAATGTGACTGTCATGTTTCTGTGATTTCCTGTGCAGCCCACTGATCTCTCTAAAACATCTGGATCAGTCACTGGCCAGCAGAAGTGAAGCCACTGGAAACTCTGTGGCCGCCATATTGGTACACCCAAAACACTCATCCAGTCAATGGAGAATGAATGGGTTTAGTAGGAAACGGTGCCACTTTTACCTCAATAGCTTCCCAAAGAATCAGCAGATGTTGAACTTCTTGGTGTGAAGACACAGCTTATAGTCTTGGACAACTGGTGAACTCTAGAAATGGAGTTGACATGATGTTTAGCGGCTGTGGGAAGGCTGGATGATGGGAAAAATGAAGCCAAGGTGAGGAGTGCTGTGAGTAATCCATGCATTAAGTGTGTTGGAGTGACGTGTGTGAGGTTTGTGGGGGGTGAAGCACTGACGCTTTCAAAGTCAGATTCACTAATATTTGAACCCAACAGCATAAGCAGGAATTTAATTTCTGTTGAACCTTGTCAGTCTCTTGAGAGATTGACAGATGGATCGGAGCAGCATCTGCAGTGATGCGGACGTTGTACCGGTCTGTTGTGGTGAAGAGGGAGCTGAGCTCTAAGGCAAAGCTGTCGATTTACCGGTCAGTCTACGTTCCTCCCTCACCTATGGTCATGAGCTTTGGGTAACGACCTAAAGAACGAGATCCTGGATACAAGCGGCTGAAATGATCTTTCTCTGTAGGATTGCTGGACTCACCCTCAGAGATAGGGTGAGGAGCTCAGTCATCCAGGAGAGGCTCAGAGTAGAACCGCTGCTCCTCCACATTGAAAGGAGTCAGTTGAGGTGGTTTGGGCATCTGATCAGGATGCCTCCTGGACGCCTCCCACTTGAAGTGTTTGGGGCACGTCCCACTGGGAGGAGACCCCGGGGCAGACCCAGGACTCGGTGGAGAGACTGTCTCCCAGCTGGTCTGGGAACGTCTTGGTATCCTCTCTGAAGAGCTGGAGCAGGTGGCTGGGGAGAGGGAAGTCTGGGCTTCTCTGCTTGAACTGCTGCCTCCGTGACCCGGACCTCCGGAAAAGCAGTAGAAGATGGATGGATGGATGAAAGTTTTCATATTTTCTGACCTGCTAATCATATCTTCTAAAATGTGATTCTCTCTCCTTTCTGAACCAAACAACTGAGGCATTTTGCTGAATCGCCTCTTGACAGAATTTCAGCTCAGTTCTGTAATTCATGTCTAGAGCTTTTATTGTGAAGGGAAGAAGCAGCAGTCATCCACTCCAGCTGCTTTTGTTCTGCAGAAGTTCTGCTGACTAACAAGCAGGTGGATTTCTGGACGTCCTGCATCCATGTTTTCATTTCCTTCAACTCTCCTTCATCTTAACAAAGAGCAGAGACCCTCGGCTCCACCAATAAAATGGATTCAGAGGTTTTACAGTCTAATTTTGGGCCCAAAAGTGATTCTAGACGACTGGTTTCAGGCCCAGGAAGAATGAAAAGTGGCTCAGAGAGCGTCTTTGCTGTGCACCCTGTAGCTCCAGAATTCAGTCCAGATCCAAGCCTAGAGACCAAGTCTGCATGGTCTGACCTTTACTTGGAAATGAAATCCATCCACCTGTCCCTCTGGACTAAAATCTCAGGGACTTTCTTGGAAAAGTCCTCCTTGTCATCTTTTACTTTGAAAAGTCTGTCTGTCTCAATCCACATTACTGCCAGTTTTGACTGAAAGTCCAGTTCTGAGAAATGTTTCAGTTTAGCTCCAAAATCTTCCATTTTCAGTCTGTCTAAAATAGAAGCACAAATGGAGTCCTCGTTCCACCTGACTTTCTGGTTCTGTCTTTAGCTAATTTGACTCTTAGCCTCGGCACAGAAGAAGAACAAGGAAACTCCTGTGTCTACGGTGCTCAAGAGCGCCCCCTAGTTGAGGCAGCATTACTGTGCAGCCTCTGACGGTGATTTTTACCTGAAGTTTTGTGTCAGATTAAGAAGACCAGATATGTTCTCCACACACATGAAGTCCATTCCATAGACTGTGGAAAAGGAGGACAGCCAATCAGAGCTGCTGCCAACGTTCCCATTGACGACCTCCACAGAGCGTCACCAGGAACGTCCATCTGGCAGCAGCTCTAACTGGGCTGTGAAGGATTGTGGGATCCTGGAGAGGCTGCGTTTGCTGCTGCTTCACCTGGCCTCTCTCCCTTGGCTTGGAACAGGAAATGCCCAGATTTGGTGATTTTAATGATATCAGTATGGTTGAAATGATGGGAATCATTCAGAAATGACATTTAGACACACAAGACAGATTAGTGGACAGATAAGAATAGATTTATCATGATGATTTTATTTTTCCATGATCAGCCTCCCCTGCCTCCCCTGACCACACGTCACTGGTGTGTTTAGGCCTGTGGTCATAATAATAGTCCTGATGATAGTCCTATATGAGGAAATGAAACTATCCTGCAGGGCTTTAATCTGGCTATGAAGGGCCTAAGCCTAATCTGATTAGCAGAACCTGATGAGCAGCAGCTGAATAAATGAATGGAATCAGGATGCTGGTCATCATGCAGTGGAAATCTCTGTGAACTCTTCATTTCCTCGTCATGCTGGTCATCAGTGCATCATGGTCATGATGGTGGTCCACATCTGATGACTGAGTTCTTGATCATCTCCTGACCAGGAACAGTGATGACCAAGGACACCTAAGGAGGACTTCTGGTTCCTGATCATCTGACAGTGTTTCTATCTGGGCTAAATTATTCCTGATGCTGGTCGTCAACCACTGATGACCAATCAACACTGGATCAATTCTACCTGCCATGTTGGTTGATGACCAATCACCTTTAACTGCACCATGGCCTGGTCCTCAGTCCAGGATGTGGATCAGGAGGGAAGATGTCATGTTCTGGATCAGAATCCTGAAATTGATGAAGATCATTCCAGAAGAATCAGCATCAGGCCTGAACTTTGGTTCCATCTGGGCCTGTTCACCACAGTGTGACAAATGATTTCAGTCTCTGGTTAGTCTAGACTAGTTCAGTAGATCTATGTATAGCAAGGCCTAGATATGCATCATCACACACAATATGGAGGCCTTTTTCTCTCATTTGAGCTCAGTTGAAATAGAACCTTTGTGAAAAGGTTGTGATGCCATATTTTGCTCCTTAGATCAGGCCGAGGCGCTTAATAGATGAAGCCCTGCCTGATCTTTGAATCTGCTCCTCTGGGCCTCTCATCAGGACTAGGATTCTGAGCTCAGGCCTAAACCCACTGACTGCATGGTTTCCTCCCACAGCTGCTCTCCTTGGCTGCACTTTGCTGATTATTCAGCTTCCCCAACATGGATTTAGGGCTTCTGGGACATTTTGAATCACAAATCTGTGACTCACAAATATGTGTTGAAAGATTTGCTCAAATGTCTCTGAAATTAGTAGCTTTGCTCATAAGTTTCTCCATGAAATATTTTTCTGTTACTCATTAATTTTCTGTATTTTCTTTCATTTGTGACATTTTTCTTGTAAATGTTCTAATTACCAATGAATCTGTATCCTGTAGAACTTTTAAAACTGTGTCCACAGCTTTTCATGAAGTGTGTGAAATTTATCACTTTGACATTTTTTCATCAATGTGGGTCTGGAGGAAAAAAGTCAAATTTGACAACCAAAAGTTTCTGAACTTTAATGAAAAAATAAGGAATTTATGAGGGAAAAAAAGTTGTTTAACAATCTAGAGCAATTTAACAATCATGGAAAAATTGTCTGAAGTTTGACAGAAAAGAACAGAAACGTTTAACAAGTAAATAATGAGAAATTTATAGAAAAACTTTAAGATTTAAGAGAGAAAAACTTCTCATGTTTAAATGAAAGAATCACAGATTTATGAGGAAAAAACTCAAAATTCTCTAGAACAGTTTAAACTTTATGGCTAGAAGTTGATGAGAAAATAAACTGTTTTTAAAATGTCTTTAATAAAAATGAGGAGAAAAACTGCAGAATCAAAACTGCAACTTGGAGCTGAAGGCTGAATGTGGTGAACTTTTCTCAGCTCCTGCTAACAGCAACAGTCCAGTTGATGCTTCTAACTCAGCTGCTTTTCCTTCATTTAAGGCTCCAATCTCTTTGTGGCTCCATGCAGATTTCTTGGAGCCAAATGTCTGTAAATGTCTGTTTCCATAGTAGATGTTGTTGATGGAGCCACTGGTGGAGCTGCAGAGTTTCAGAGCTGAAGTGCCTCCGTCTTTATTGAAGCAGCAGCATGTTGTCATTCACATTAATGAGAGTCTTTTTCACTTCTTCTCTTGGACTCTTTGAAGCTGCATCCTGTTGGCTTCAGCTGCTTGGAGTTTGCAGCTTCTAAACTTCTACATTCTGAACCTTCTTCAGCTCTGAACACATGATGAAACACTGAAGCATTTCAACATGAAACTTTGTCTGATAAACTCACATCTTTTATTCTTTATTCAGGTTGGAGAACTGCAGGTTGTCAGAGATCAGCTGTGATTATCTGGTCTCAGCTCTGAAGTCCAACCCCTCCTATCTCAGAGATCTGGACCTGAGTCAGAACCAGGACCTGCAGGATGGTGGAGTGAAGCATCTGTGTGGTTTTCTGGAGAGTCCACGTTGTAGACTTGAAGCTCTGAGGTCAGACTCCTCATTTCTCTTGTGTCCATGTGTGTTGTGTGTTCAGGGGTCAGCAACCTGCAGCTCATGTCCACATGTGTCTTTGTTGTCCAGAACCAGGGTCTCCCTGGGACTTGGACAGAAACTCTAGAAATGCTCACAAATGTATGAAAAATTGTCTCCATATTTGAGGAGAAAAGTCCTCAATTTCCTGCAAAAATGGTCACATTTCCAAGGATAAAAGCAGCAACTGACTGTGAAATCAGTGAAATCTGACTTCAACATCCAATGTTGCTGAATTAGAACAGAGACAAAAGACTTGTGGCTAAAATGAAAACATTCTAAGAAGAAGGTGTAAAATTGTGAGAAAAGCTGTAATTTTCTGAGACCAAATGAGCAATTTTGGTTCAACTGTTGGTTTATGTGAAGAAAGTTTGGAATGTAATGAGAGAAATGTGACTTATTTAAGAGGAGAAAAACTTGTGGATGTTGACAGGCCAGTTTTTTCTGTCATTTCTTTCATTTTCAAGCTTTGATAGAATTGCCTGCTGTCTCCATGCAGAAGTTTCAATATTTTTTCAGTTTTCTTCCCATCATCAAATCTCAGCGTTTTGTTTCTCTTCAGTTTTTCTCTTGACATATTTTCTTTTAAAAACTAACTTTCCTTGTCTTTTTATGACCTTTATTTGTAAATTTCCTGATTTATGTCTATAAATGCAGCAAATCTCTGTCTGTGTGTTTGTCTGTCTGTTCCACACGTTTCTCTTGAACCGTTTGTCAGACTGGCCTCAGATTTTAAACGTGTTTTCTGTTCTGTCCAAATAACCTGAGACTGGAGCCTCTCGACTGAACACTGAACTAACTTTATTACAGCGAACAACACGATAGACACTCCAGCCGTAGCCCGACTGACGTCATCACCCCAACCCCCTCAGCCAGGCTACGGCAAGCCCCAAGCATCAAATCCCACACATAACACCCCCCTTACAAAGTTCAAGACCCCCCAAGAACAGACAAGACAAACAATCACTGTGTCATCTGCCCTTAATTCTTATATATATATATGACACTAATTAGACAAACTCAAGCAGTCAAACGGGCGTCTGGGTAGATTACCAGAAGGCCCCACTGTGTTGGAGCGGGTTATTCTGCCTCTTAGTCCCAACATGCATCAGTTATTCTTGTCCTTAACACAGAGTCCTCCAGGTACCTGGGTCTCTGACAAACTCTAGCTGGGTGTTCCCTAGGCGGGGACCCTGCACCAGGCACCGTCGGCCGTACTTGTGAGTCCTCACCACCCCAGTCCAACAAGTCCCAGCTCACAGCAGGTTGTCTCACCAAAGCTGTAGTCCTCTGTTCCCATGGTGACTTCCTGAGTCTACTGAAGTGCCACAGCGACCCGTCCGCCAGCTGGAATGTGTCCTGACCCTGTTGCCTCGTGATCCACAGGGGCCCCGTCCAGAATGGCTGCAGCTTATGTGTGCAGTTAGGGTGTTTTATCCAGACTTGGTCCGACACTTTCAGTCCGTGGCCTCTCACCCTGTGCTTCCTGTCAAATCGTCGCTTCATCTCACACTGTTGTGCAGCGACCTGGTCCCGTGGAGAGTAGCTATTCCTCGGAGGAGGGGTTGAGGGTGGTCTCAGTGGATCCAGAGGCAGAAGTAGTCCACGTCCCAGCATGAGAGCCGCCGGGGAGCAACCTGTCGTTGCATTGGCCGTTGCCCTGTAGTGGAGCAGCGTGCTCTGGAGAGCGTCCAGAAATGCAAAGCCGTGCGCTAAGTGTGCCCTGAGTCTGTTTTTCAGGGTCTTGTTAAAACGCTCAACGTCCCCATTGGCCTGGGGGTGGTAGAACGCAGTTTTAATGTGTTTCACACCCCTAGTGTCCAAGAACTCTTCAAATGCCCCCGAGTTGAACTGTGGTCCATTGTCCGTCATGATTGCATTGGGACCCCCCACCTGGAGAACAGCGATGAAAGGAAACCCATAACCACATCCGTCGTGACTGAATTGGTGGGCAGCACCTCCGGCTACTTTGAGAACAAGTCGTAGGCCACGAGCAAGAACCGGCTGTTCTGGGGTGCTGCATACAGTTGGCCACAGATGTCCAACTGTGTGTGTTTCCAAGGGCCCTCCGGGTACAACAGCGGCCGCAGGGGTGGAGGGGGCGGTCCGCCGGTCTTCCCGCTCTCCAAGCATGGAACACAGTGTTTCACCATAGCTTCAATGTCCTCATCAACACCCGGCCACCAGACGGAATCCCTGCTGCACTGTTTTACTCTGACCACGCCCAGGTGGCCCTCGTGAAGCATCGCTAGGACACGTGATCTCAGAGACATCGGGATTAGTGTGCAGCCCCCCCCCCTTCATGCACACTTCATTCCAGCAGCTCAGTTCATCTTTAATCCGGTGGAAGGCTGCTGACTCTCCCTGGACCTTTGTGGGCCAACCCTCCCTGATCACCGAGCACAGCTGTGACAGCACGGGGTCACGTTCCGACTCCGTCCAAAGTTCCTGGAGGGATCCCACATCCCGGAGGGCCCCGTGCAGCGTATTAACCAGATCTGCCTCTGTTGGATCGTTGTCATGGTTGTGGTCCGATTGTACGGAGTTGGCCGTGGTGCGGGACAGGAGATCCACCACTACATGATCCTTGCCAGGAGTGAACTGGGTGGTAAAATTGTAGGCCCTCAGCCGCTCCGTCCACCTGTGGATCCACAAAGGTCTGTGTCCCAAACCCCACGTCTCCAGTAGCGTCTTCAGCGCTCGGTGGTCCGTCCGCAGAGTAAAATGGCGCCCATAGAGGTAAATATGCCACCGTTCACACGCCCAGATGCAGGCGAGCGCCTCTCTCTCACCCACGGCGTACTTTTGTTCAGCTGCTGAGAGAGACCTTGATGCAGACGCCACCGGGTGCTCCGTACCGTCCTGCACCTGGGACACAACCGCTGCCACTGCTGAGCCAGACGCATCACAGGTCACAATGGTTGGCCGCCTTGGATCAAAGTGGGCCGGCACCGGAGGGGAAGTGAGTTGAAGCTTCAGCTTAGCAACCGCCGCTGAACAGGCTGGGGTCCATTGCCACGGCGCATCCTGCTGCAACAGGGCCTGGAGGGGTTCAGTCGTCTCTGAGTAGCGGGGAATAAAACGGCCATAAAAGTTCACCACACCCAGAAAGGAGGAAATCTGTGCGGGCGTCGATGGCTGTGGGAGGCGTAGGACCGCCTCCACGTTGGAATGTAGGGGCCTCAGCCCCCGTCAACCAGAACCCCACCAACTCTATGGAGTCCGCCGCAAAGATGCATTTTTCTGCGTTGAGAGTGACTCCATGTTCCTGTAGCACCGTCAGCACCCGTCCCAACCATCATGGTGCTCCTCCCGCCACGTGCCATGAACCACGATGTCATCTAGGTCTGCCACCACGCCACTGAAACCGGCTAGAATGGTGGACAGGATTTTCTGAAAGCAGCTGGGTGCTGAGCTCAGCCCCAAAGGCATGTGGGTGTTGCTAAACCCAGCCATGTGGGTCAGGAATGGTGCCAGGTTGCTGCTGGCTGGGTGAAGGGGCTCCTGCAGGTCACCCTGGCCACGTTTCCACATTTACATTTGCATTTGCAACTTTAGCAGATTTTTCTTCATTCATTTGTCAAATTGGTCACAAAAGTTTCATTTTATCTTGAATTTTCTTTTGTCTTCTGCATTTGCTGGTTGATTTTTATCAGAAATGTGTTGCTTTTCTTGTTGTAAATGTGTGGGTTTTCTGATGAATTTTCACCTTTTTTCATCATAAATTTGTGACTCTAAATCTGCTTTTTATTCTTTGTTTAAATGTCTCATAAATCAGCAACTTTTCTTCATCATTTTTTCACTGTCAAGTTTATCATGTTTTTCCTGTTATTAATGTGTGATTTTGTTTCACTGGATTGTGACATTTTTCTATATTTGCTCCTTTATTCTCATTAATTTACTAAATGTGGAACTTTTTAACCACTTGCACTCCGGGCAATTTTCCTAAAAATGCCAAAAAATAACGTGCCCAAAGTAAATCGAAAGCTGTTATTCAACCCTTTGCAGCATCTTCATGGGGTTGGTCTCATTTAAAAGAAAACACTTTGAATTTTTTGGCAAAAAAAACATAATCTCTCTACGTGCTCCGGCCACTGAGTTACAGTCATCTAAACATACTAAACTTGAAGAAAAAAAAATTGGACACAGTGTTTTTTTGGATACAAATGCTTGTAAATAACACACAGCTGTCCGATCCGGCTGGAAAATGCAACAGAAATGTAGAACCAAGTGTTATCCAGCTGAGATCCAAATTTGGTAACAATACCACAAAAAATGAATATTTTACACAGCTTTGTTCTCAGGCTGTTCCCAGGCGTTATGGAACTGTGCCAAATTGTGCCAAATGGCACAGTTTGGAAAAACGTCTGTAACTTTTGAATAATTCAATGTAGAATCTTCATTTTAGGCTCTAATGAAAGGTCACACTCAGGGCTGTGTCTGTGTGTGTGTGTGTGTGGGCGGGGGGTCGTCCCCCCCCCCCCCGCTACCAAGGACCAAATTCGGCCCTCTACATGACGGATTACACTCTTTTTTTTTTTTCCTTGCATGTTTTCACAGCAGCCCCCCCCCCCTCGCTACTGTGTGTGTGTGTGGGGGGGGGAACCGTGAACGGACCGTGAACGCCCCCCTCCCTCGCTACAGAAGAGGGCCATTGCTACATGATGGAATAGACTGATATGCTTCCCCCCCGCGGACCGGGGAGCGTTCGGACCGTGCCCCCCCCCCGCTCCTCTTCTGCAGACCGTGAGGGGCGTTCACGGTCCGTTCACAGTCCCCCCCCCCCCCACACACACACAGTAGCGAGGGGGGGGGGAGCCGCTGTGAAAACATGCAAGGGAAAAAAAAAAAAAAAGTGTAATCCGTCATGAAAGGGGCCGAATTTGGTCCTTGGTAGCGGTGGGGGGACGACGACCCCCCGCCCACACACACACACACACACAGACACAGCCCTGAGTGTGACCTTTCATTAGAGCCTAAAATGAAGATTCTACATTGAATTATTCAAAAGTTACAGACGTTTTTCCAAACTGTGCCATTTGGCCGTTTATCGCGGCGCACGCACTTCGTGCGCAGTACAGTTGTAATTTACCGATCGGTCAAAAGTCATTTTTGGATTACAGTTTTCAGGGATAAATAATAATTTAGCTTATAACACCTTACCTCTTCAAAGCAGCAGAGTCGTGGCGAACAGCTCTTCCCACGCGTCAGACGAACGCGACGCTGCTCCGCTCGTGGATCCCGATCAACATAATTCCATTACATATTGCCGTTTTGGCGAATGATTTACGACTTTTGTCGTCAGCCTCCGTCTATTCTGCTGGAATGAGTGCAGGTCCCACTTGTGGGTGTTTTCCATGCTGCTGGGTGAGCCTGGGTCTGTACTAGATTCGTACAGAGTCCTTCTGCAGCAGTAAATATGGCTTCACCCAGCCAGAATTTCTGTGCTTCAATTGGCTCCTGCGTTCACAGTAGGCGGGTCCTCCTTCCTAGATTTTCATTCATTGGCTCCTCAAGGTTTCAGAAACCCAATTCAAGGCTCTTATTAGTCGAATGAGAGGTCAATCAGATGAACTAATCTGTTCGCGGCTGTCTCTGCAGTTTTTTTTTGAGTGGCGCTTGGACGCTACTACATCACCATCACCACCATCATGCGTCATGCGCACGAGGGCGCACGAGCGCGCTCTCGCACGCCCTCGTGCGTCATAGGACGCAGAGACTTGCCCGCCCGCGGAACAACGGAGCGCAAGTGGTTAAACTTGTGGATTCTCAGCTTTTCTCAAATGTGTGAAATTTATAACTTTAAAAATATTTTTCATCAACATGTGTCTTGGACAAAAAGACAAAAGTCAAATTTAATCATGAAAAACTGTTGAATTTTAAGATAAGATAAGATAAGATAAGCCTTTATTAGTCCCACAACGGGGAAATTCCAGGATTGCAACAGCACAGGGATAGCAGCACTCAGAGCAACAATCAGAAGGCAAGAAAAAAACAAAAAAAAACAAGCAAGCAAGAGCAGCTAATATACATATGTACATATTACTATAAAATATATATATACACACACACACACACACAGACACACAGTGCAGAGCATTGTAGCTGGATGGAATAAATATATGAATATATGAACACACAGTGCAGAGCATTGTAGCTAGATGGAATAAATATGTAAATATATAAACACCCACAGTACGGAGCAATGTAGCTAGATGGAATAAATATATAGATATATAAATATAAACACACCCAGTGCAGAGCATTGTAGCTAGATGGAATAAATATGTAAATATATAAACACACACAGTGCAGAGCATTGTTGCTAGGTGGGATGAAACAGCATAACCGTCTATTTAGTTATCCTACATGGTATGATTATGTGCCCATACATATTCTCACCCTCCACAGCGACCGGTATGTTCCTAGTTGTATGCCGGAGAGGACCATTGTGTAAGTCTATTGCATCTTTTGCATTCAAAAAACTATTAGTTTGTTACGTCTTTTTGCTATCTCTGCGAGCAGCCCTGCTTAGGTTGTACAGTCTGACAGCCGTTGGTAGGAAGGACCTACGAAACCTCTCGGTTGTGCACCTGGGATGATGTAGTCTGCTGCTAAATGAGCTCCTCAGTGCATCCAGTATGTCCTGCATAGGGTGGAACTCGGACTCCAGCAGAGATGACAGTTTAGCCACCGTCCTTCTCTCTCCTATCTCCTCCATCGGATCAAGGCGTTGCCCCAGGACAGAGCTAGCTTTCTTAATCAGTTTGTTCAGTCTCTTCCCATCGGCTGCAGTAATGCCACTGCCCCAGCAGACCACTCCAAAAGTGATGGCTGATGCCACCACCGTGTCATAGAATGACTTCAGCAGCGCCCCTTGTACACCAAAAGACCTGAGTCTCCTCAGCAGGAACAGCCTGCGCTGTCCCTTCTTGTAGAGTGCGTCAGTATTGTGTGACCAGTCTAGTTTATTGTTCAGATGAATACCCAGGTACTTGTAGGATGTCACCATTTCGATGTCTGTTCCCTGTATATTTACTGGTGCTGTGAGGGGCTGCCCATGCCTGCGGCAGTCCACCACCAGCTCCTTAGTTTTCCTCGCGTTGATCTGGAGGCAGTTCCGATGGCACCAGTCCACAAAGTCCTGGATAAGCCCTCTGTACTCAGCTTCATCTCCGCTGGAGATGAGACCAACGATCGCAGAGTCATCAGAGAACTTCTGTAGATGGCAATGTGTTGTGTTGTGTGAGAAGTCCGCGAG